>JAKVIS010000502.1:0-67183 GCA_033119425.1 Bufotes viridis | reverse complement strand
TGCGCTTCATTTTCTTAAAAAAATTAAATAAAAAGTGATCAAAAAGACATACACACCCCATAATGGTATCAATGAAAAGTTCAGATTGCCCCGCAAAAAATGACCCCCCACACAGCTCTATACACATAATTACAAAAAAGTTATAGGGGTCAAAATATGGAGAGGAAAAAATAAAACAGATTTTTTTCCCACTTTTTTATTATTTTATCACACCGCAATAAAAATTATACATATAAGGTATTGCCGGATTCGTACTGACGAGTAAAATAAAATAAACTGGTTAGTTCTATCGCACATCGAACATCATAGATAAAAAACCTGTAAAACTGTGGTGGAATTGCTATATTTTTTTTGCAATTTCAACCAATTTGGAATTCTTTTCCACTTCCCACTACATCATATGCAATGCTAAATGGTGTAGTTGGAAAGTAAAACTTGTCCTGCAAAAAACAAGCCCTCATATGGCTATGTGAACACACAAATAAAAAAGTTATGGCTCTGGGAAGGCAGGGAGTGCAAAACAAAAACGCAAAAACAAAAAAACCTCTGGGG
The DNA here is from genome assembly GCA_033119425.1 of Bufotes viridis. Taxonomy (NCBI): domain Eukaryota; kingdom Metazoa; phylum Chordata; class Amphibia; order Anura; family Bufonidae; genus Bufotes; species Bufotes viridis. The sequence continues at coordinate 66,631 of JAKVIS010000502.1, read as the reverse complement.
TACAAAAGGTTAAGGGGCATGGTGCTGTAGAGGTCACTGTTAAGGGGGGCAGGTGTTGTGGAGGTCACATTTTAAGGGAACGGAGCTCTGTGGAGGTCACTGTTAAGATGCTGGTTACTGTTAAGGGGGTGGGGGGCTGTGGAGGTCACTATAAAAGGGGCAGCTGCTGTGGAGACCACTGTTAAGGGGGCGGGTTAATGTGGAAATCACTGTTAAGGAGACAAGATACTGTGGAGGTCACTAATAAAGGGGCGGCCGCTGTGGAGGTCACTGTTAAAAGGGCGTTCGCTGTGGATGTTACTGTTAAGGGGACAAGGGACTGTGGAGGTCACTGTTAAAGGGACGGGCACTGCAGAGGTCACTGTTAAGGGGGCAGGAGACTGTGAAGGCCACTATTAAAGGGACAGCTGCTGTGGAGGTCACTGTTAAGGCAGCAGGGCACTGCAAGGTGACTGATAAGGGAGTGGGGTGCTGTGGAGGTCTCTGTTAAGGGATCGGGGTACTGTGGCAGTCAGTATTAAAGGGGCGGGTGCTGTGAAGGTCTCTGTTAAGAGGGCAGGGAACAGTGGAGGTCACAGTTAAGGGGATGGTCTGCTATGGAGGTCAGTGTTAAGGGGCGGGGTGCTGTAGAGGTCACAGTTAAAGGGGCAGGGTGCTGTAGAGGTCACTGGTAAAGAGGCGGGCCCCTGCTGAGGTCACTCTCAAGGGGGCGGGGTGCTGTGGAACTCACTGTTAAAGGGGCGGGCTGCTGTGAAGGTAAAAGTTAAGGGGGTGGGCTGCTGTGGAGGTCCAATTTTAAGAAGGTCACTGATAAGGTGGAGGGGAGTTATAAAGATCACTGTAACGGGGCATATTGTTGATATCTTTAAATGACACACAGAAACATTAAATGAAATAGATAAAATATACCCGTGCGAAGCCGGGTCCTTCTGCTAGTCTTTTATATATATAAAAATGAATTTCTGGCTGTCTGTTCTTTGTTCACGGCTAAATGACCAGACCCATCTGCACCAAATTTGGAACATAGGTACATCAGGTGTCCGGGAAGGTTTTGGACTGAGTCTCGGCACTCTATGACGTACTGTTCTTGAAATATTCCCCCAAAAATGCAAATATGGCACCATCACATGACCTGCATTAGTCAATAGAAGCCTGCAGATCTTTCACTCATAGTCCAACTGCCATACACACGGTCACATGACCCTTATCAGCCAATAGAAGCTCTCAGGTCCTTCAGTTTCACATACACACAGTTTTACACCAGGTTTCCATAACAACCCAGTCATTTTTCTTCACTGATGTAGGTCACCTTTAAAGGGGCAGGGTGCTGTCGATGACACTGTTAATGGAGCGGAGTGCTGTGGAGGTCACAGTTCAGGGGGCAGGCTGTGGTGGAGGTCAGAGTTAAAGGAGGAGGCTGCTGTGGAAATATAGGTAGAGTTGAGCGAACACCTGGAAGTTCTGGTTCGAGGGGTAAGCCGAACTTCACAAAAAAATTCGGGTTCAGGGTAAAGTTCGGGTAAAGTCCGGGTTCCGAACCCGAATTTTTTTTTTTTAGTTCGGCAGAACCCGAACTTTCAGGTGTTCGCTCAACTCTACCTGTGAGCTTCTATTAGATAATAAGAGACATGTGACTGTGTAAATGGCAGTTAGAATGTGAGTGAAGCTGCACGCTCTTATTGGCTAATACATTTTTGGGAACATCTCAGAAACGGTATGTCCAAGAGAGCGAAGACCCGGTCTTAAACCTACCCGGACACCTAATCTATCTATGTGCCAAATTTGGTGCAGATCGGTCCAGTCGTTTTGCTCGGCATAAAGAACAGACAGGCAGAAATTCATTAATATACTGTATATATTGAAGTCAATGGGGACCCGAACTTTTGGGCACTAAAATGGCTGTAAAGTCCTGGAAAGGGCTAGAGGGCTGCAAAAGGCAGAGAAATGTGCTTAAGAGCATGACAAGTGCTCTGCAAACAAATGTGGATAGGGAAATAACTTAACATAAAATAAATAAAAATTATTAACCTGCAACTCGGAGGAAGTGGATGTGGATGAGGAGTCGGAGGTTGAGGAGGCGGTGAATGTGGTGTTGTAGATGGAAGCAGCGATGGAGGAGGTAGCCAATCATTTTTTTCTTCTTTTTTTTTATTGGATTAGCCCCCAAAATAATGGGACAAATAAAAAAAATAAAAAAACAAAGAATAAGTGCACTTGAGTACAAGAATATATGGTTGAGGCCGGTATAAATGTTAATTCTGCACAAGGTACACACAAGTCTTGTGGGATCCAAGCCTGGTTCTTTTTAATGAACCTGAGCTTGTCCACGTTGGCTGTGGACAGGTGGCTGCGTTTGTCTGTAATGACGCCCCCTGCCGTGCTAAATACACGTTCAGACAATACACTGGCCGCAGGGCAGGCCAGCACCTCCAAGGCATAAAGGGCAAGCTCAGGCCATGTGGACAATTTGGAGACACAGAAGTTGAATGGGGCAGAACCATCAGTCAGTACGTGTAGGCGTGTGCACATGCACTGTTCCACCATATTGTTCCAATGCTGCCTCCTGCTAAGACGTTCCAAATCAGCTGGTGGTGTTGGTTGCTGTGGCGCGGTGACAGAGCTTTTCCACATGTCGGCCATGCTAACCCTGCCTTCTGAGTTGCTGGCCATGACCCAGCTGCATTGGCGACCTCTTCTTCCTCCTCCTCTGCCTTCGCCTTGTGCTTCCACTTGTCCCCGGTGTCAGTTGGGAATGCCCTCAGGAGCGCGTCTAACAGCGTGCGCTTGTAGTCGCGCATCTTCCTATCACGCTCCAGTGAGGGAATTAAGGACTGGACGTCATCTTTGTAACAGGGATCCAGCAGAGTGACAACCCAGTAGTCAGCACAAGTTAAAATGTGGGCAACTCTGCTGTTGTTGCGTAGGCACTGCAGCATGTAGTCGCTTATGTGTGCCAGGCTGCCCAGAGGTAAGGATAAGCTGTCTTCTGTGGGTGGTGTATCGTCTGTGTCCTCCGTATCCCCCCAGCCACACTCCAGTGATGGCCATGAGCTGTGTTGGGTGCCACCCTGCTGTGAACCCGGTTCCGCCTCCTCGTCCTCCAGAACTGTGCTCTGGTTGGCCAAATGTGTACCTGGCCTCTGGGTGCAGGAAACCACCCTCTGAGCCACTACTGAATGACTTACCTGAAACCCTCTGAAATGCCCCCTCTTCCTCCTCCTCTTCCTTCTGTGCCCCATCATCGCCCTTTGTTTTTTCAAGGAGACATAGAAGTGGTATTGTATCGCTATGAATGGCGTCATTACCACTGGCCTTGTAGGTTGAGTACTCGAAACACCACAACAAGGCACACAGGTCTTGCATGGAGGCCCACTCATTGGTGGTGCTTTTCCGCAGAGCGACTGACCCGTGCGTGCTGCAGCAAAAACTGCACTCGCACAGTCTCTCCGGCATATGTAAGGTGGAGTTCCACCCAATGGGCACGTCGCATATGAGGCGGTGAGCGGGAAGGCCGAAGTTACGCTGCAGCGCAGACAGGCGAGTAGTGATGAGCGGCAGGGGCAATATTCGAATTCGCGATATTTCGCAAATATTTGGGCGAATATGCGCCATATATTTGAAAATTTGTAATCTTCAGTCATTACGAATTATGCGAAAATTTGCAGAAAAATTTGCATACATTTGCATAAAAATTTGCATAAACTGGTATTTAAAGGTTCTTTTAAATACCAGTTTATGTGAATTTTTATGCAAATTTATGTGGATTTTTATGCAAATGTATGCACATTTTTATGCGGATTTTCGCAATCAAGAAAATAATGACATTATTTTCTTGTTTGCGAAAATTTGCATATAAAAAATTTGCATAAAAACGAATATTCGAAATTGCGAATATATTTCGCGATATTCTTAATATTCGCAAATTCTCGAAGTGCCAATATTCGTGATTAAAATTCGCAATTCGAAAATTCGTGATCAACACTACAGGCGAGCAGCAGCAGGGTGAGAATGCCGAAAGTGCGCACTGACAAACCACACTTTCTGCAGCAGCTCTGACATATCTGGGTAGTTTTTAAGGAATTTCTGCACCACCAAATTCAGCACATGAGCCAGGCAAGGGATGTGCGTCAAACCGACTAGTCCCAAAGCTGCTACGAGATTTCGCCTATTATCGCACACCACCAGGCCGGGCTTGAGGCTTTCTGGCAGCAACCACTCATAGGTTTGTTCTTCTATGCCTCTCCACAGCTCCTGTGCGGGGTGGAATTCGTCCCCCAAACACATGAGTTTTAAAACCGCCTGCTGACATTTACCCATGGCTGTGCTGAAGTTGGTGGTGAAGGTCTTTCGCTAACCGGATGAGGGGGTGGTAGAAGAGGAGGAAGCAGAGTAGGAGGCAACAGGAGGCAAAGTATAATGCCCTGCGATCCTCAGTGGTGATAGGACATGCACCAAACCGCTATCTGCCTCGGCCCGGCCGCCACTACATTTACCCAGTGTACAGTTAGGGAGATATAGCGTCCCTGCCCGTGCTTACTGGTCCATGTATCTGTGGTTATGTGGACCTTGCCACAGATGGCGTTGGGCAGCGGTCACTTGATTTTATCTTCCACTTGGTTGTGCAGGGAAGGGACGGCTTACTTGGAAAAGTAGTGGTGGCTGGGAACGACGTACTGTGGGACAGCCACCGCCATCAGCTGTTTGAAGCTGTTCGTGTCCACCAGCCTGAATAATATCATTTCGAACAGTCCATCTCCACTAGACGGAATGACAACATTTCAAAGGCCAGTAATTTTGAAATGCTGGCAATCAGGACCAGGGATATAGGGTGGGTAGGTGGGAATGTCCTCTTTCTCTCCAGTGTTTGGGAGATGGCAGCTGAACGCTTGCATGTGACATGGTGGAGATGCTTGGTAATGGCGACGGAGGTGGTGGTGTTGGTGGCACATCCTCTGTTTGCTGGGAGGCAGGTGCAACTGTGCCTCCAGAGGTGGAGGAAGAGGCAGAGACAGCAGCAGAAAAGGAAGCAGGAGGAGCCTGAAACCTTTCTTGGTTTTTAAGGTGATTACTCCACTGCAGTTCATGCTTTGCATGTAGATGCCTGGTCATGCAGGTTGTGCTCAGGTTTAGAACGTTTATGCCTCACTTCAGGCTCTGATGGCACAGTGTGCAAACCACTCGGGTCTTGTCATCAGGTCATTGTGTGAAGAACTGCCACGCCAATGAACTCTTTGGAGCTGGCTTTGGTTTGCTCGGTCCCTGGGTGCGGTGGGCAGTAGCAGGCGTACTGCTTTTGCACCCTGCTCCCTCTTTTGCTGTGCTGTTGCCTCTGTGCGACCACCGCCTCTTCCTCAGAACTACACAGGTCACTAGCACGACCTTCAGTCCAGTCTGGGTCTAGGACCTCATCATCCTCCACATCATCTTCCACCCATTGTTGACCCCTGCCCTCCTCGTCGGTCAGCACACTGCAGAAAGCCGCAGCAGTTGGCACCTATGTTTCATCATCATCAGAGACGTGCTATGATAGTATTCCCATCATCCATGTCCTCATCCTGTAACATAAGTGGTTGGGCATCAATGCATTCAATGTTTTCCACTTTTGGGGCAGGGCTATGTGGATGGCCCGGGGAAACCCTGCCAGCAGAGTCATCAAAAAGCATAAGAGTCTGCAGCATGACTTGGAGCTCAGATTGTTTGGCTGATTTGCAAGTAGGTGAGGTGAAAGACTGATGGACATGGGCTGCAGAGGACCGGGTGGGAGATACTGTGAAGGAACTGGAGGCACTGTCAGCCACCCAATCTACTATCGCATGTACTTGTTCTGGCCTAACCATCCGTAGAGTGGCATTCGGGCCTACCAAATAACGCTGCAGGTTCTGTCGCCTACTCGCACCTGAGGAATGTGTTTTACTTGGATGTGTAGCTGGCGCAGAACAGCCAGGTCCTCTCCCAGCAACAGGAGCTCCACCAACACCACTATGACCATGTCCACGTCCCTTATTTGATGTTGCTCATTGTTTGTGTTCACCCACCAAGCTGACAGATGGTTTATCTCAGGTGTCAATTTAACTGCCAATAGTCAAGTTCACTAACAGTAAGGCAGTGCCCGTGTCATAAACAGAATACATTTCTTTATGTAACAGAACAGTGTAATGGAGCAATTCAATACCATTACTTCACTATCACCAAAAATTAGATTTTCCAATCAACAATGTAACAGCAGAAGTAAACGGTTTAATTTGACTGTCAAACACAGCGTAGGCCACAAATGTGTAATCTAGCACAAAAACAGTGTTTTTTGCAAACAACTATGTAAATGCAGTAGATTACGGTTTTATTGGAATATCAAAAGTGCAGACTAGACCACAACTGTGCAATCTAGCACAAAACTAGTGATTTTTGCAACCAACTATAGAAATGCAGTATGTCACTGGTAGATTATAAAATAGGTATTGCAGCCATGTACGCAAAAGTGCTATCTACCACAAAAATGGGGCTTTTTTACAGCAGCAAGGTAACTGCAGTATTTTACGGTTTTATTGGACTATCAGATATGCAGTGCCTGTGGCAGACAGATAAATAAATCGCTTTAGGTCACAAAAATGTTTGACAGTGAGTGATAATTTTCAATGCAAGGTATGCGCTGCAGGCTGTAGGGTTACTTGACCTGCCAGAAAAAGGGAATTTTTCCTCCAAGGAGCTACCAGAAAATAATTAGACTAATGTCCCTGGCACACATGCAGGTCACATGCAGTTGCTAAAATGGCCGCCGACCCCCACCTCTCTAATAGATGGATTAAAAAATATTTTGGAGTATCTCTGGGCTCGGGGCTGGGTACAAATATGTAGCATAGCACCCTCAATAATTGCTGTAGTTTTAATCTTTAACACCACCAAGTTCAATAGAATTCTTCCCTAATCTCTCCCTCACAGAAGCAGTATCATCCTATTCCCACTCTGAGAAGAGCAGAGTGACGTGCGACGCTACGTGACTCCAGCCTATATAGAGGCTGGGTCACATACTGCACTGGACAATCACAGCCATGGCATTAGTAGGCATGTCTGTGATGGCTTTTTAGGGCAAAGTAGTGAAACGCTTGTTGATTGAATGCCCTGCAGCCTTTCAAAAAACGCCAAGAAATCGCCGAACAAGGAACCCAAACTTTTACAGAAATGTCCGGGTGCAAAAATTGGAAAGTTCGGTACGAACCCGAACTCTACAGTTCGGGTTCACTCAACTCTACTCGCAGGTCCTTCAATTTCGACATACACACAGTTTTACCAGGTTTCCATAACAACTCCATAACACAAGGGGGGTGTGATTCTATGGATGTCACATTTTAAGGGTATAGGGTGTTGTCTAAGTCTTATATTTTAGTCTAAGTCTTACATTTTAAGGGGATAGGGTGGTGGATAGGGTAGTGGATGTCTTATATTAAGGGAGCATGGTGCAGCGACGGTGTGGGGTACTATTAGAGGGGAGGGGCCCTGTAAAGGTAAATGTTAAGGGTGCAGGCTGCTGTGCAGGGCACTGTGGGCCAATGTTCAGGGGGCGGGGTCCTGTGGAGGTCACTGTTAAGGTGTATGTTGATGTGGAGGGTCACTGTAAAGGTTTCGGGCCACTGTGGAGGTAAGTGTTAAGGGGATAGGGTACTGTGGAGGTCAATGTTAAGTGGGTCGGATGCTGTAGAGATGACTGTTAAGGTGGCAGGTGCTGTGAAGGTTACTGTTAAGGGGGTAGGCCACTGTGCAGGTCACTGTTAAGGGGGTGGGTGCTATAGAGGTTACTTTTATGAGGCAGGGCATTGTGGTGTAACTTTTAAGGAGGTGGGCCACTGTGGAGGTCCTAGCTATGAGGGTTGGGTTCTGTGGAGGTCACTGTTAAGGGTGCAGTCTGCTGTGGAGGTCACTGTTAAGGGGGCTGCATACTTAGCGAATTTTTTTAGTGAATATCGGCACTTCGCTAATTCCCGAATATTGCGAATATAGCGCTATATATTTGCTTTTTCGAATATTCATTTTTGTTTTTTTTATTGTTATATTTTTTTTCTTTCCCACTTCCCAAAAGTACTTCTACATAATAAATTCGTCATCATCTTCTACCAAGCCAACCATAGTAAACCAGGTCTAAGTTGAAATCGCAATGCGATTAATTCAAGTTATATTAATCGCATTGCAATTTCAACTTAGACTTGGTTTCTATGGTTGACTTGGTAGAATTAGCGAATATGACGAATGTATTCGTCATATTCCTCAAAACGAAGATAACAAAGTATTCTCCATCTTCGTTTTAGCTACCTATGCGTCAACCTCGCTAATTCTAGCAATCAAATAGGAAAGTTCACTATAGAGACAGCTGTGTTTAATTCGCCATGCGATTATATTACTCTGCTTTTTTTTTAAATAAATAGAATAATTATAATACTTGACTGTTGTGCGACGTGAGCACGCGGTTGAACTCTAGGTTCCACATGTTGGCCAGGCTTTGTGAGCAGCAGAGGGCAGTTGTGGAATACCAGCTGCAACATGATCGTCGCCTTTCCAGTCAACTTCCACTATTCACAAGCGAGAAGTGGGCATTGATGTCAGACCAATGTGAGGTTTTAACCACTTCCCGACCGCCTAACGCACATCTGCGTTCTCGCGGCGGTCGGGCTGTTCTGGGGCGACGCATATGTGCGTCATCTCGCGAGACGCGAGATCTCCTGTGAACAGTGTCGCGCGTCTCAGGAGTTCTACTACAGCCTGCCAGCGATGATCCATCGCTGGCAGGCTGTAGATGCGATATAAATCGCATCAAACAAGTATATCAGACGCTGTTTTGTGAACAGCGTCTGATATAGCTGCTACCTGGTCCTCTGGTGGTCCCATTTGCTGGGATCGACCACCAGAGGACCAGGTAGCTATGTAAAGTAGCACTAAACACTACACTAACCCCCCACCCCCTCACCTATTAACCCCTTGTTAACCCCTTGATCACCCCATCTAGACCCCCTGTTCACCCCCCTGTCATTGATCACACCCTTGTAAGGCTCCATTCAGACGTCCATATGTGTTTTGCAGGTCCGTGGATTCACGGATCCGCGGAACTGATCCACGGATCCGCGGATCCGCAGATCCTCAAAACACGGACACCGGCAATGTGCTTTCCGTGATTTTGCAGATCCGCACATTGCCAGAACTATATAGAAAATGCTTTTTGTCCGCAATTGCGGACAAGAATAGGACATGTTCTATATTTTTGCGAACGGAAGTGCAGACCGGAAGTGCAGATCCGTAATTCCGGATCCGAGCGGGACAAAGTCTGTCCCCATAGAAATGAATGGGTCCGCAATTCCGTTCCGCAAACAGAATTGCGGACGTGTGAATGGGGCATAAGGGTCCCTTATCACCGCCAGTTAGTTAGCTACTTGTTAGGTAGTTAGCGCCCAGCCCACCGCACCGCAGTCACTGATTTTGGCAGAGATTTTTTCATCCACATTGATCGATGCGAATGAAAAAATCTGTGCCGTTCATTTTATTTTTTTTTTCAGCCTAGAGGCTGAACGGAAAAAAAAAATCTTATTACCCATATGCTCAATATAAGGAGAATTGCAGAAACTCCTAATACTGGCCATAGGTGTAATGATTGCGGAGACCCCTAAAATGCCAGGGCAGTACAAAAACCTCAGAAGTGACCCCATTTTAGAAAGAAGACACCCAAGGTATTCCGTGAGGGGTATGGTGAGTTCATGTAAAATTTTATTTTTTGTCACAAGTTAGTGGAATGAGACTTTGTAAAAAAAAAAAAAAAAAATACATTTCCGCTAACTTGTGCCCAAATTTTTTTTTTCTGTGAACTCGCCATGCCCCTCACGGAATACGTTGGGGTGTCTTCTTTCCACAATGGGGTCACTTGTGGGGTATTTATACTGCCCTGGCATTTTAGCGTGAGAATCCAAATGCGTAAAAATGCCCTGTGAAATCCTAAAGATACTCATGGGAATTTGGGCCCCTTTGCGCATCTTGGCTGCAAAAAAGTGTCACTCATGTGGTATCGCCGAACTCAGGAGAAGTAGGGCAATGTGTTTTGGGGTGTATTTTTATATATACCCATACTTTGTGTGAGAAATATCGCTGTAAACAACAACTTTTTAAATTTTTTTATTCAAAGTTGTCAATTTACAGAGATATTTCTCCCACCCAGCATGGGTATATGTAAAAATACACCCCAAAACACATTGCCCTACTTCTCCTGAGTACGGCGATACCACATGTGTGCCACTTTTTTGCAGCCAAGATGCGCAAAGGGGCCCAAATTCCAATGAGTACCTTTTAGGAGGACATTTTTACGCATTTGGATTCTCACACTTTAGGACCCCTAAAATGCCAGGGCAGTATAAATATCCCACATGTGACCCCATTTTGGAAAGAAGACACCCCAAGGTATTCGCTGAGGGGCATAGTGAGTCCATGAAAAATTAAACTTTTTGTCAAAAGTTAGCGGAAAGGGAGACTTTGTGAGAAAAAAACTATGAAAAATCAATTTTCACTAACTTGTGCCAAAAAATTTTTTTCTATGAACTCGCCATGCTCCTCACGGAATACCTTGGGGTGTCTTCTTTCCAAAATGGGGTCACATGTGGGGTATTTATACTGCCCTGGCATTTTAGGGGCCCTAAAGCGTGAGAAGAAAAATGCGTAAAAATGACCTCCTAAAAGGTACTTGTTGGAATTTGGGTCCCTTTGCACACCTAGGCTGCAAAAAAGTGTCACACATGTAGTATCGCCGTACTCAGGAGAAGTAGGGCGATGTGTTTTGGGGTGTATTTTTACATATACCCATGCTGGGTGAGAGAAATATCTCTGTGAATTGACAACTTTGAATAAAAAAAAATTAAAAAGTTGTCGTTTACAGCGATATTTCTCACACAAAGTATGGGTATATATAAAAATAAACCCCAAAACACATTGCCCTACTTCTCCTGAGTACGGCGATACCACATGTGTGACACTTTTTTGCAGCCAAGATGCAAAGGGGCCCAAATTCCAATGAGTACCTTTAGGATTTCACAGGGCATTTTTACGCATTTGGATTCTCACGCTTTAGGGCCCCTAAAATGCCAGGGCAGTATAAATACCCCACAAGTGACCCCATTTTGGAAAGAAGACACCCCAAGGTATTCCGTGAGGGGCATGGCGAGTTCACAGAATTTTTTTTTTTTTTGGCACAAGTTATCGGAAATTGATATTTTTTTTGTTTTTGTTTTTACAAAGTCTCATATTCCACTAACTTGTGACAAAAAACAAAATTTTACATGAACTCACCATACCCCTCACGGAATACCTTGGGGTGTCTTCTTTCTAAAATGGGGTCACTTGTGGGGTATTTATACTGTCCTGGCATTTTAGGGGCCCTTAAAGCGTGAGATGAAGTCTGGAATCCAAATGCGTAAAAATGCCCTGTGAAATCCTAAAGGTACTCATTGGAATTTGGGCCCCTTTCAGCACCCAGGCTGCAAAAAAGTGTCACTCATGTGGTATCGCCGTACTCAGGAGAAGTAGGGCTATATGTTTTGGGGTGTATTTTTATATATGCCCATACTTTGTGTGAGAAATATCTCTGTAAACGACAACTTTTAAATTTTTTTATACAAAGTTGTCAGTTTACAGAGATATTTCTCTCACCCAACATGGGTATATGTAAAAATACACCCCAAAACACATTGCCCTACTTCTTCTGAGTACGGCGATACCACATAAGTGACACTTTTTTGCAGCCTGGGTGCGCAAAGGGGCCCAAATTCCAACGAGTACCTTTAGCTTTTACATGGCTGCTCACAATTTAGCCCCGCCCAAAATGCCAGAACAGTAAACACGCCCCACAAATTACCCCATTTCGGAAAGTAGACACCCCAAGGTATTCACTGAGGGGCATAGTGAGTCCATCTGAGATTTTATTTTTTTTGCCAGAAGTTAGCAGAAATGGAAACTTTATTTATTTTTATTTTTTTCCTCAGAAAGTGTCATTTTCCGCTAACTTGTGAAAAAAAAATGAAATGATACATGAACTCACCATGCCCCTCTGCGAATACTTTGGGGTGTCTTCTTTCTAAAATGGTGTCATTTGGGGGGTATTTATACTATCCTGACATTCTAGCACCTGAAGAAACATGACAGGTGCTCAGAAAGTCAGAAATGCTTCAAAATGCTGAAATTCACTTTTTTGCACCATAGTTTGTAAACGCTATAAAGTTTACCCAAACCAATAAATATACACTTATTGGATTTTTTTTTATCAAAGACATGTAGAACAATAAATTTAGAGAAAAATTTATATAGAAATGTAGTCTTTTTTTTAACCATTTTACAACAGAAAGTGAAAAATATCATTTTTTTGCAAAAATGTCGTTACATTTTTATTAATAGTAAAAAAAGTAAAAATGTCAGCAGCAATGAAATACCACCAAATGAAAGCTCTATTAGTGAGAAGAAAAGGAGGTAAAATTTATTTGGGTGGTAAGTTGCATGACGGAGCAATAAACGGTGAAAGTAGTGTAGTGCAGAATTGTAAAAAGGGGCCTGGTCATTAAGGGTGTTTAAGCTAGGGGGGCTGAAGTGGTTAAAGAACTTTAACCCTGGGTTCAGACCTGAGCGTTCTTGAAACGCGCGTTTTACGCGCGTTTTTGTTGCGCGTATTACAGCGCGTTTTTGCAAATAGGAAACGTGCGTCGTACGCGCGTTCGTGTGATTGACTACTGTGGTGTCAATCACAATACGCGCGACAAACGTCCCCAAAAAAGCTCAAGTACTTGTTTATGCGTAGGGCGTTTTACAGCGCGTTCGTACGCACTTTAAAACGCTCAGGTGAGAACCATGCCCATAGGGAAACATGTGTTTTCGCCTGTTGAGCGTTTTACAGCACGTAGGAATGCGCTGTAAAACGCTCAGGTGTGAACTTAGGGTAATAAATCCACAAACATGGTTAGTGCTGTGTCTACTCAAACGATCGCTGCTCACAATTAAGGAGGATGCTTTGAATGTGGCAGACAAGGTAATGGGGGAGGAGATGACACAGGGTGATAGCCAGACCTCCCCCAGTTCGTCTTCTCAGCGCGAATTGGACCATGAAGAGGAGGAGGAGCTGGACGCATTTGCCTGTACTTCAGAGGCTAGTACCCATGAAACTTTAATTTCATCTGTTCAGTGTGTATGGGCAGAAGAGGAGGAGGAGGGTATGGAGAGTCATTCTGAAGTTGACATCGACATCTTGCCAGTTGATACTCTGGCACACATGGCTGACTTCATGTTAGGCTGCCTTTCCCGCGACCCTCGCGTTTTACGCATTTTAGGTAACACAAATTACTGGGTGTTCACTCTTCTCGACCCCCGCTATAAAGAGAACCTCTCATATCTCATTCCTGTGTTGGAGAGGACGAGTAAAACCGTGTAATACCAGAAGGTACTTGTTGACAGATTGCTCCAAAACTTTCCATCTGACAATGCAGCCGCCAGAGTCCGTACTTCCTTAGGCAACCAATAATATGCAAAACAAATGTGGAGCCCCAGTTTTGGGTCTACAACACAATGAAAGCCAGATATCCCTCAAAGGAAGAAAAACCGGTACAAAGGGGTGTCTCCATTACAGAGATCACCAAATCCACCATATTAAGTGGCCCCTATGTCAAGATCCCGCTTTTTCAGAATCTTTAAGGATGTGACAGGGAAAACCTAAGACAGTTATCCATCCACAGACAGCTTTTTCGGGGTGTGGCCCCTCATCAGCGTGAAGTAGGATTCTGGCTAACCGGTTTTCCTTCCTTTGAGGGATATCTGGCTTTCATTGTGTTGTAGACCCAATACTGAGGCTCCACATTTATTTTGCATATTACTGTTTCCCAGGGAGCTTTGCACTTTGGATTGCTGTGTTGAGACTCCTAACTGAGGCTCCGCGGTGTTTTTGTGGCTGGTCTCCCTGAGATCAGTTATTGTTTTGTGTCATTAGGCAACCAAGGAAGGGAGACAAGGGGAACACACAGTAGTTCCAAGAGAGGCAGGACAACACTTTCATGACACCCCGCCAGCAAACTCACCCTGAAGAGCGGCCTAGTGCTACAACGAGGGAAAAGTTTTGGAAGATGGTGAAGGAATACATTGCAGACCTTGTCAGCGTCCTAAATGATTCCTTGAGTGCCTTACAACTACTGGGTGTCGAAGCTGGACATGTGGCACGAACTTGCGCTCTACACCATGGAGGTGCTGGCCTGCCCTGCCGCCAGCGTATTGTCTGAGCGTGTATTTAGTGCTGCTGGTGGCATTATAACAGATAAGCCTATCCGCTTGTCCACTGACAATGCTGACAGGTTGACTCAGATAAAAATGAACAAGGCCTGGATTGCCCCTGACTTCTCCACTCCACCAGAGGAAAGCTGAGCTGATGATGAACAAAAACACAATTTAAATGTATGCTTTATAATGTACTCAATCCACAAGATTCAGATGCACCCTTTTCACCGCCAAAAAAAGGGTATATATTTGAATCTTGTTTTCTCATCCGCCTCCTCTTCCATACAGAATATATATGCCCTCATTACAATGTTTTGTAGGGTTCGCTCGGCATCAGGCCCTCACCTCTAATGTTTTATATGGTCTGCTCACCTGTAGGCCATCACTGCAATGTTTTATGGGGTTCGCTCACCTTCAGTCCCTCACCTCCAATGCTTTATACAGTCTGCTCACCTGTAGGCCATAACTGCAATGTTTTAAGGGGTTCGCTAGGCTTCAGGCCCTCACCTCTAATGTTTTATACGGTCTACTCACCTGTAGGCAATAACTGCATTTTTTATACGGTCCGCTCACCTTCAGGCCCTATACTATAATGTTTTAGAGGGTAAGCAGCACGCCCTTGCTCCAAATGTTTTTGAAGGTCACCAGTAGGCCATCAATGTTAATTTTTCAAGGGTGTGTATGACGCCCTACTTTATGTGTAATAAAGGGTGTATTGGAGTGTCGGTTCCTTGTAATTTTTGGCAGCCCTTTCACTTAGTGCATACGCTTTATGAGTGCAGCAGTGTACCTGAACAATTGTAGCACCATGTGAATGAGGCCCTCCTTCATGTGATATACAGGCTGTATCGGAGCGCTTTTTCCTTGTAATTTTTGGCAACTTTTGCACTGTATATACAATTAAATATATAAAGGAAAGAATGTTTCCTAACAATTTTACCTCTAAAAATTAGGGGGCGGGATTTTGGGCGTGATTTTGTCGCTATGTAAAACTGGTGGACAACTGGGACAACATGGTTCTCAGCAGCGACATTGGAGTCCAACATGCACCCAGACATGGTCCCCATGCTGTTCCAGATCCATTTCTGTGGTATTTCTGTCACTTTCTGACCTTTTCCAATGGACCAGGCACTCTCCCCTCATCCGAGCAGGGTGTGCCTGGTTGTCCCCCATTGACTTCTATTATACTCGGGTGCTCGGCCGAGCGCACGAATATCACTATCTGTTCGGACCGAGTGCCCGAACACTTTGGTGCTCGCTCATCACTACATGACATCATTCTCCACAATTGCATTATCGGTAAATTTGATCTCATAGTCATTAACATACGTTACACCCTCCTCAGTTGATTGGAAGATCATAATCCAGGAGGATTATGTAAGATAAGAGGGGTATAATTACACTAGAGCAGGACCTGAGAGGGATCCAACATCCAAGAAAAAATAAAAGAAAGAAGGAACTAAGAGAACACATAGGAAAAACTACATTACAAGGAAAAAAAACCCTGGATTAGTTCCTGACTACCAGAGAATCCCTGAGAGCTGGTTATCCTTTGCAACTCTGCCTCTCCTTTGATCTGGTAATGTATATATTTTTGTTTGTGTAGTATTTATAAATTATTCCGCTTGGTATATAGTTCAGATCCCCATCTTGCGTGGTTAAGTAGATAATTGGCGCGGGCACTATTATTACTGTTTAGTGAAAGTGCTCATCACTAAATTACACATATGATATTGCTATCAGAGAAAGAATCTCTGACTGGAATTTTATATTCCATAGCCAATACCAAGTTAGAAGAATTTATGAGTTATATCATACTAACATATACCCTAAATTGATCAAAGGAGGCTGGGCAAAGGGTTCAAATCTTTCCTTTCCTGTGTAAATTCATACATTGGTAATTGATAACCTGTTTGTTAAATTCACAAACAGAGGGGACATTCCCTCATAATACTATGGTTTTATTTCACGTTGATTTGGAAGTGCTGATGAAGTAGTTGTGTAGTTTGGTATTACAGCACCATCTAGTGGTGAATCTTGGAATTATTTTGTTATTTTCATTACATCCTTACTTTGTCATTGCATTATTATTGATTTGATATCTAACTTTTGTAACAAAATTATCACATATTTTTGCATAATTAATTGCCCCTTTGTTTCATTAATTGCACAAATTAAATTTAGAGTCTCAAAATAAAAGAAAATGCATTTTATGTCTGTCTAGTGGATTACTTGATTGATTAGATAATTTATTGATATTATCTCTTATATGACAAATTTCTTCTTCATCTGAAAGATATATTTTGACAGTGTCCTAGAGCTGTTTACTGTCAAGTAAATATCATATACACTATTTACTATAGCCATAACATGTTGAAAATAGAGGTTTTGTATGCTTGAAAAGCTAATACATATTATTGGTTTATTCACAGGCGCAATATATAATTATAAAGAAATCAGTAATACAGTATCCATTAGCTATAGAAAACAGCTCTTCTCAATATAACAGCTTCTTCTTCCATAATTGTGTGTTTTTCCTGCCAACAGATGCAGTAAAAATTGGACAGTATCAAATAATAATACAGCTATAAATAAAGTAACTTTTTGCCGCTCACCAACTAGATGGCAAAGTACAATTGCTGTAAGCAGTGGCGTAGCTATAGGGGTCGCAGCGGTCGCAATTGCGACCGGTCCCCTAAGTCAGGGGGGCCCACGGGGCCCCCTCCAGGAGAGACAGTCTAAAGCCCTATTTAACTTTAGTTTAACTTGCGCACGGCCGCCTCCCGACAAGTTACGGTATTTGAGGTCTTGAGGACCTTTTTCACTCAGCCAATCAGTGGCTGCAGCTGTGTCACATGTCAGGCCAGCGATTTCCTGCTTAGCCAATCACTGGCCTGACACATGACATAACTGTGGCCACTGATTGGCTGAGTGTGAAAGGTCCTCAAGACCTCAAACAACTTGTCGGGAGGCCAGAGAAAAGATACCAGGAGTCAACCAGTGCCACACAGAGGAGAAGAGGAGCTGCTACCGACTGGACCAGGACCAGGTGAGCATAATGTTTTTACATAATATTAATAGAGGGAGAACTGTGACATGGAGGGGAGAAATGTGACATGGAGAGGGGAGAAATGTGACATGGAGGGGAGAAATGTGACATGGAGAGGGGAGAAATGTGACATGGAGGGGAGAAATGTGACATGGAGGGGAGAAATGTGACATGGAGGGGAGAAATGTGACATGGAGGGGAGAAATGTGACATGGAGGGGAGAAATGTGACATGGAGGGAGAAATGTGACATGGAGGGAGAAATGTGACATGGAGGGGAGAAATGTGACATGAAAAGGGAGAAATGTGACATGGAGGGGAGAAATGTGACATGGAGGGGAGAAATGTGACATGGAAAGGGAGAAATGTGACATGAGGGGGAGAAATGCTGACATGGAGGGGAGAAATGTGACATGGAGGGGGAGAAATGTGACATGGAGGGGAGAAATGTGACATGGGGGAGAATGTGACATGAGGGGAATGTGACATGGAGGGGAGAAATGTGACATGGAGGGGAAGAAATGTGACATGGAGGGAGAAATGTGACATGGAGGGGAAGAAATGTGACATAGAGGGGAGAAATGTCACATTCACCAGCCATGTGACATTCTCCCCGCCATGTCACATTTCCTCCATGTCACATTCGCCCCCTCCATGTCACATGACCTCCTCCATGTCACATTCTCTGCCTCCCCTCCATGTCACTGGATCACCATTCGGCTAAGTTCACATCAGTGTTTGGCCTTTCGGTTCTCCTGCTCTGTTATAGGAGCAGGAGAAAAGAAATACGCATTCGGCACATAACTGAGGCAGAACAGAGCCTAAGGATCCCATAGACTATAATGGCGTCTGTTAGGTGTCCGCTCGAAGATGATTTTGGAGCGAAGTCAAAAGTCCTGCATGCACAGCTTTTGTCTGCGCTCCAAAATCATCTTCGTAGCGGACACCTAACGGACGCCATTATAGTCTTTGAGATGCTTAGGCTCTGTTCGGCTCAGTTATGTGCCGAATGCGTACTTTCCTTTCTCCTGCTCCTATAACAGAGCAGGAGAATGGAACGGCCGAACGGGGGGGCCCAAATTGAACTCTTGCACCAGGGCCCATGAGCCTATAGCTACGCCCTTGGATGTAAGGTATAAACAGATAGCTTTTCCATGTTATTCAATAGAATTGAATAGAATCCCAAGATTTTTACTGCCTCTTGGTATGGGGCAACTCCACCTTTCGTTATATTCTTCCAATCTCCCCTTCCTAAGAAACAGGAAAAGGAAACAGGATAATGAAGCTCCAATTCATGGCTTTATTACACAAGCTTTATTATAATTACAAAAGAGGTAAAAAGAGGTTAAAAAATAAAATTACACATCAATTAAAAAACAACTCTGAGGGGTCTGCCCAACTTCAGATTCATTGAAGCTTAATTAGGGGCTCAAAGTCCCTATCTTACATCTCCTTGTTTTGCACTATAAATTTTTATTGAGTTATCAACCGTAACACACAAGCTCATATGATAAAAGAAATAGAAAATAGTGCTGAAAATTCAATACAGACAGTGAATCAATCATTACTACCACGACAACAAGAGTGTTTCGAACGATAACTCTCATAGATGCAGGAATACGTGTAATCAAGAAGAGAACAAACAGAACAGAAACTGGTCGTCCTGAGATTAATCGATGATCTAAGGTGGATCATAGCAATTCCACAAAACTGGTCATATGGGTATATCCTTGATAGGCTAACACATATCTATTGAGATAGCTGAGAAATTGTGATGGCACCTCATGGCAAAGAACTCTGAGGATCTGAAAAAAGAATTGTTGCTCTACATAAAGATGGCTGAGGCTATAAGAAGATTGCCAACACCCTGAAACTGAGCTGCAGCAAGCCCATAAAGACCATACAGCGGTTTAACAAGAGAGATTCCAGTCAGAAGGGGCCTCTCCAAGGTCGACCAAAGAAGTTGAGTGCACGTGCTCAGCGTCATATCCAGAGGTTGTCTTTTCAAAATAGGGGTATAAGTGCCGCCAGCATTGCTGCAGAGGTTACAGGGGTGGGGGGCAGACTGTCAGTGCTCCAACCATACGCCACACACTGCATCAAATTGGTCTGCATGGGTTGTCATTCCAGAAATAAGCCTCTTCTAAAGATGATGCACAAGAAAGCCTGCAAACTTTTTGCTGAAGAGAAGCTGACTAAGGACTTGGATTACTGGAACCATACCCTGTGGTCTAATGAGACCATAATAAAGTTATGGTTCAGATGGTGTCAAGCGTGTGTGGCAGCAACCAGATGAGTAGTACAAAGACAAGTGTTCCTTGACTACAGTCAAGCAGAGTGTCCTGGTTTGGGGTTGCATGAGTGCTCCTGGCTTTGGAAAGCTAGAGTTCATTGAGGGAACCACGAATGCCAGCATGTACTGGGACATACTGAAGCAGAGAATGATCCCCTCGCTTCAGAAACTAGACCACAGGTAAATATTCCAAAATGATAACGACCCCAAACACACCTCCAAGACCACCACTGCCTTGCTAAAGAAACTGAGGGTAAATGTGCTGGACTGGCCAAGCATGTCTCCAGACCTAAACCCTATTGAGCATCTGTGGGGTATCCTTAAATTGAAGTTGGAGGAGCAGAAGGTCTCTAACATCCCCTAGCTTCATGATGTCATCATGGATCAGTGGAAGAGGATTCCAGTGGCAACCTGCGAAGCTCTAGTGAACTCCATGCCCAAGCGAGTTAAGGCAGTGCTATAAAATAATGGTGGCCACACAAAATATTGACACTTTGGGAACAATTTGGGCCATTTTTGCTGGCTGTGTGTTGAGTTATTTTGAGTTTACACCAAATTTACACTGTTATACAAGCTGTACACTGACTACTTTACATTGTATCAAAGTGTCAGATCTTCAGTGTTGTCCCATGAAAAAATATAATAAAATATTTACAAAAATGTGAGGGGTGTACTCACTTTTGTGAGATACTGTATATATAAGATATCTAACTATCTTATGTAATGAGTGGAAAGCAGAGAGCACAGCAATGACACTGATGTCTCTCTCAGAACTGTAATAAACTGTAGAAAATGGCTGTGGGGAGGTTCTTATATACTAAAGGGGTAGGCAACTTTGCTATTGGTTGCGAGGGATGTTGCTAAGCTCAGACAAAGACATTGCAGCCTTCTCATTGGCCCACAATCAAAAAGGGAGGTTACTGATGAAAAAAAAAGTAGAATATTCGAAAATACGAATATATATCACTATATTCTAAATATTTACGAATTGTCGAAGTTGTGAAATTCGCGATTTGAATATTCGCGCTCAACACTA
This sequence comes from Bufotes viridis, assembly GCA_033119425.1. Taxonomy (NCBI): domain Eukaryota; kingdom Metazoa; phylum Chordata; class Amphibia; order Anura; family Bufonidae; genus Bufotes; species Bufotes viridis. The sequence goes on along the minus strand of JAKVIS010000502.1, from coordinate 45,986 downwards.
GTTTTGACGTCACTGATTATTTTGCCCTTCCACTGATCTGTCAGAACAATAATCCCCCAAAAAAGGATCCTGTCTGTGGAGCATCAGCCTTCACTCGGTCAGCATTTGGTCAGTAATCCATCAGTATTGCTAAAGCCAAAAAAAACAGGAGTGGATCCAAAACAGAGATGTCTTGTGAATGAAATATTTGCATGTCTTCTGTGTTTTGTACCCACTCCTGCTTTTCGCTACCAAATCATAAGCAAATTCTGATGCAAAATAGGAACCATGTCATGCAGGCCTTAGAACTGTTATATAGACAGGATCCGTCATGCATCTCATTTTTCCTTCGTTCTGATAGATCAGAAGAAGGGTCAAATAAATGATGATGTCAGCCAGGCCGAAAGGCAAAATTGTGGCCCAGTCATGAAGTGAGGATGGTGGGAACAGCATGAGAAGTCCACAGAGTGGCCTCATGACATACTGGTTAGGTGGCAGCAGCATGTGGAGACCACAGAGTGGCCCAATGACAGTGTGGAGGTGGCAGCAGCATCAGGAGGCCACAGGGTGGCACAATGACAATGTGGAGGTGGCAGCAGGATCAGGAGACCACAGAGTGGCAAGGTGACATACAGTAGAGTGGAGGGGGCAGTAGCATCAGGAGACCACAGAGTGGCAAGTTGACAAAAATAGACAGAATTGCTAAGTTATTCTAAGTTGCCACCGAAAAAACATAACAAGCAATCAAAAAGCGCCATTTACTACAAAATGATACCAATGAAAAATACAAGTCATTCCACAAAAATTAAGCCCTCACACAATTCTATAGAAAGAAAAATAAAAAAGTTATGGGTCTTGGGAAGCGGCAATGCAAAAACATTTTTTTTTTATTTTAAAAAAGGGTTTTTATTGCAAAAAAGTAGTAAAATGTAAAAAAAAAACTATATGTATTTGAAATCACTGTAATCGTACTGACCCAGAGAATAAAGATATTATGTTATTTATACCAAAAAATGAATGCCATAAAATTTATAATGTAAAAACGCAGTGGCAGTATTGATGTTTTTCCCATCTCCCTCCAAGAAAGAGTTAATAAAAGTTAATCAGTTAAGTGTGCCCCAAAATGGCGACATTAACTACAACTTGTCCCACAAAAAACAAGCTCTCATAAAGCTATATAGATGGAAAAATAAAAAAAGTTATAGCTCTTGGAACGCGACGATGAAAAATTGAAAAAAAAACGGCCCAAAACCGGCTGGTCACTAAGGGGATTTCCCATCTCAGATAATGGAGGCATATCGCTAGGAGAGAGATGGGACCCACACCTACACTGAGAACGGAGCCCTAAAAGTTATAGAGGGCGCACTGGGCATGCGCAGCCACTCTCCATTCATTTCTATGGGGCCACCAAAAATAGCCGAGTGCTGGCTCAGCTATTTCTGTCAGCCCCATAGAAATGAATGGGAGCAGTGTCCGCACAAGCATAGTGCACTCCCATTCACTATTACGGGAGAGAGATTGGTGGTGTCTGGAACCCAGAAAATCCGGAGTCCTCTGGCCACCATCCTACCCACTCTGTTCTTTGTGTAGATGCGGGTCTCAGAGATAAGACCCGCACTTATCAGACAATGGGGGCATATCCTAGCGATATGACCCCATTGTCTGAGATAGGAATACCCCTTGAAACATGTTCTACCCCCAACCCCTCCCAAAAATCTTGAACGCATTTACATACATAGCTATGGGTAAACGCCCATTTGACAGCGTTAACATACAACATGTTTAAAAACACACCGCACCATCATATGTGTTATGCTTTTCATATGTCTATTCTGGCCTGAGGAGCCAGTTCTTTCCAACTCCATCCCCCCACTGAGACTTTTGGCGGTCTTGGTTGGTGCCATCATTATCATCACTCTCTTTCTCCTTCACCTTTCACTTGCAGTGGAAGTTCCTTATCCTCCATGGCAGTTTCTCCTTGTGGGTCCTCAACGGCTACAGGATGGGCAGCAAGAGGCTTTAGCTGTTCCACTTCCACCATTGTCCCCTGCTGCATGAGGGTCAGGGTCTGTTCTAAGATAAATATGAGAGGGATCACATTGTTCGTGCCACAGTTGTCCCTGCTGACAAACTTTGTGGGTTCTTCGAAGAGCTTCAGCACCTGACAGGTGTCTCGGATGAGCTGCCACTGCCTGACCTCAAAGCAACACATGCTCCCTGTCGCTGAGGAGGTCTGGTGCAGGACAAAATTGTTCTCAGCTTCTCGTACTGATGCTATGTGGAGAAAAGTGTTTTTACAGCCAAACAATCAATTATAGATGTCTAGCGATGGAGTGGAAGACAAGGACGAATTTTAGCAAGAGAAGAGGAAGGCAACAATGATAACGACAAGGACAATGTATTGGTTGGGGATGCGGGTAGGCCGCCACAAAGGGGACCAGGAGAAGAAGGACAGACTTGTTCTGATTGGAAATGTTGGCCAGTTGTATTTTTCCAAAGTATCAGGTGATGTTGCCTCAAGTGCTGCAATAGATCTCTGGTACCTATGATTGTGTTTCAACAGCCTCAGCTTATTTTAATCCTGCAAATCTTGCATACTGCTGTGGTTTTGTGTGCCCACTTTGTGGAGAAAAATAGCCATACAGAGCTATTGGCAGCCGAGCTTGGCTTAGCTCTGGCATGTTTCGAGCCTAACCCACCCACAGTGTCTGCGCCGCCACCAGATCTTGAAGCAAACATGGCTTTGGCTCTTCTTTGGGACGTACGTTGCCTCTGCTCTTTATTGCTGCCACTGCCACCATCACTCTCTTCCTCTGATGTTGCCTCCTCCTCAGCACCCCGATCCAGCTTTCAAGACCTGTCCAGCACACAATTGTCATTGGACGCTGTAACACCTGGTTCCATGACTGTGTGTCAGACTCAGAAGTCACCTCCAAGACATCCTGCTGCAACTGAGAGGAGAAGTGAGCCATCCAACCCACAATCTCATCCTCTTTCTCCTCAATGATAATATTGTGCCTTTCTGAGGCAAGGGATATATGTGGCCTGCTATTGCTACTTTTAGCCTCATAGCTGGTCCTGATAATACCTACATTCTGGCTCTACAACTTTAATTTGGAACCCTTCTGTATCCCTGACCTTATTGGGCTTAAATGTTCATAGTCACACAAAGTATGGAACAGTTTGTAAATCTGTGGAACTTAAAGACAGGAGGTTCTGACAACTGACTACAAATAAAATAGTATTGGTGCCACTAAAAGATTTGGGCCTAATGTCTTTTGGGAGTCAAAGTAATGCAGTTTCAGAAAAAAATTCTCTAGTGTAAAACACAACTTTTTGGACAACTACGCAATAATCTCATCTGCCACTGACTTGGGGACTACTCTGGAGTGGCACCAGGCAGCTACCCTACGGCCGAAGACTATTCCCACCACCAGGGGCTCTAGTGAATACCAGGTAGCTGCTTAGTTACGCCCCTCCGGAATATACCCAGTCAGTGGTGCAGTGGGTCCACACCGCTTGCATAACAACCAACACTTGAAGGGACTTTAGATGCACCAACACAGATTTCGGCCTAGTTTTCCACATTATCATGCAGAGATGTAAAACGTCCTCCACCCTGCATATTGTAAGATATGTATATGCTGTTTTCCAAAACTTCAACCAAAAACAATTAAATTAGAACTGTGTGGAGATGAACCCAACCCAGATTTTTGCCAACTACTGTATGTCACATCATCACTTACAGATATTATTGTTCGCTACCCTGCATATTGTAAGACACATGTATACTGTTTGCCAAAATTTCAACCAAAAACAATTAAATTTGAACTGTGTGGAGATGCACACATACAGATTTCAGCCTATTATTTCACATTATTAGTCACAGATATTGTCCGCTACCCTACGTTTTGGAAGATACGTATATGCTGCATTCCAAAACTTTAACCAAAATTAAATTTCAACAATGGAGATACACACACCAATTTCGGCCAACTTGGCCATTTTCTTAATCAGATATTATAATCCACCACCCTGTGTATTGAAAGACACCTGTATGCTGTTTTCAAAAACTTCAACCAAAAACAAGTAAAGTTAGTCTCAACAGGCTTTCTAATATATAAATAGAACAAACTGGGGCACTCTCAGATATCTAGGACCAAAATGTAATGAACGTATTAAATTTATTTAAAAAATAATAAATAAAACCAAAACCATCTCGGATATATCCTTAAAACAATACATAAAACTTAGGAGACAAAATTTCAGTGCAAGTGTAGTTAATGCGACAACTGCAACAAGTTGTGAAATAATTGAATAGCAGCAAAATGTTGTTCACCGCAGCCAATAGAAGCAACAAATAAACTAAGGCAGGTACATCCTTAGTAATTCCTTTATAATGCCGCAAATATTGGCTGAGGGGCAACGCAAAGTTATTGTGTGTATCTTGTATACAATCAAAGCACTGATAAACAAAGGTTAGTCCGCACTAATAATAGTTGATAGAGTTAGTGAGCTTAATATGTTCAAATAAATTGAATTAATGTTGCTTAAAATAATAAGTCCACCTATGCCAGCATAAATCCAGTAGCTAGTATGCAAGGAGCAGCGTCCCACTTTGACATTGGAGCAGAGGCGTCCCGCTGCTCATAACCTGAAAGCTATCGCTAACTGAATACTATCCGGCTCATAAAACAGAACAGTCTTACCGGGACCTCAGAGTCATGGGGTAAATTGACTCCCTGTGTAGTGCTCGATATTGTAGTGTGTCCGGACTCCGGTATCGGGAGCTCCTTCAGCTTGGAATAACCATGCTGGCGGCTTCTCCTGCACGTGGGCCCGTGGAAATGTCTGTCCTGTTCTCGTGCCATGCCATTCAATCGCGCGGATAATAGTTCTTTCAAGCGAACCCCACTTCTTGTTGTCTTGGTATAAGAGTAAAAGCTGGTGTATTTTATCTTAAAACTGGGGGGATATGTTACCAGACGTGTTTCAGGGTTCACAAGTTTACCGCTTCCTCAGTGGTTAACAACCCCCATACAACACCCCTCCTTTAGAGGGGTCGAGGTAATCCATAATCTCCGGACTGGATAATCTTTCTTCATAGAACATCATTGATTTGTGGACAAAGGTAAAACTACTTTTTAGCTGGCATAGGACATATTTGCACACTGCTTTCTTTTCCCATAGTTATACATTCTGCACTTTATACAAAAGAGCATTTATACCAAAAACAGGAAAAATTAACTCAAATAGAATTAAAAACAAAATGATATACCATAATCAAATTATGATAGTGAAACACTACATTTTCATAAAATTTGCTGATGTTCTCAGGTCAAAAAAAAGTGGTATAGCAATTTTTTTAAAATTAAAAACGTTTGCATACAATTATTTATAGTGTATCAGCTCTTGTTATCATAGAAAAAACACATTTTTATGTTCTGCGTTTTTAATGCGGCATTAGTGCGATTTTTGCTGCACATAGGTTAAACTAATTTTTTTTTAAACAGATAGTAAATGACATTATAAGGTTCTAATTCCATCTCTAATAGTGTATTGTTCTACTGAGTTGTAGCTAAAACAGTAAAACTTTGAAAAAACTATTTTTTATAAGGAGTTTATATAAATCTTTTCATTGATCGTGCCCAAAAGATGTAAGAAACGGGGGTCCATAATTCAAAGATATCTACCCTAAAGATGTTAGGACTTTCTTTTCCTGCATAAACTGTAAGTATCTCCTCTTGGTGCTATTTGTGTGAAAAAGGTTGAGAGGACAGATGTCTAGTTCAGGGTTCCTTATTCAATGGCTCTAGGGGTGACTTGGGAGTGGGATTTGGGATTATTTTTGGTCCTAGATATCTAAGAGTGCCCCACTTTGTTCTATTTATATATTTTTACAGTGGAGTGAGTGTCTCCAACTTGTGAGGTGCACCTCTTTTGGTAACCGAATACTCTTGTGCGACATTACCTTCTTCCATTTTGATTCTTTCACTCCCTATGTCTGCACAGAGTACTTCGGGAACCATGGATATTTGGGACCATGTAGAAACTAAGAGATTGAAAGTTGAGAACTTTTCCTTTAATAACAGTGGATATCGAAATTGATGAAGGTATTTCTATTAGGAATAAGTTTAAAGAATTAGTAATACTCCTGATTAAACAATTAAGACAAAGGTGGGAAATTAAAACACTAAAATGATTTATTGAGTGTAGTAAAGTTCTCAAAGGCTTGACCTTAACAAAAACCCCGGCTCAAGACCTTTGTAACCCAACTTTCAATGAAGAATGAGAAAGACTGTTACATGAACACTCTCTCTCACTCCTGCATTTATTCATTATAAGAAGGATTGATATTCTAGAAGATATTATAAATAGAGTTGAGCGAACCCGAACTGTATAGTTTGGGTTCGTACTGAATTTTGGGGTGTTCGGGACACGGACCCAGACCAGAACATTTTCAAAAAAGTTTGGGTTCGGGTTCGTTGTTCGGCGGTTTCTTCCCACTTTCTGAAGGGCTGCACAGCAGCCAATCAGCTAGTGTTTTACTTCTTGCCCTAAGAAGCCATCAAAGCCATGCCTACTAATGGTATGGCTGTGATTGGCCAAGTGCAGCATGTGACCCAGCCTACATTTCAGCTGGAGTCACGTAGCCCCACACGTCACTCTGCTCTGATTAGTGTAGGGATAGGACGCAGCTTCTGTGAGGGCGAGATGAGACAGGGAAAACTCAGCAAAAACACGTAATGAAGTGATCGATCTACAGCTGTGAAACATTCAACTTCTGCTAGTTAATTGCTCACTGGTTTTTAGGCTGCACAGAGCGTTTTTCTGTCACTTTTTTCTGGGGTGATCGGCGGCCATTTTGTGTCTTGTGGTACAGTTTTTTGTTTTTTTTTTGCTATATCCTACATCAGGGGCTTGGCTATGCTTATTGTCACCCCTAGAAACTCAGGATAGAAATTTCTATATTTTATTGAGGGGTTAAATTCAATTGCCAAAATGGCAATCCCCTAAATCTGGTGTTCCAGCTGTGGCTATCCAAGTGTAATACTATCTGCTGTCTGGCAAAGGATAGATTTTTTTCTGTGGTGAAATTCAATTGCCAAAATAGCAATCCCCTAAATCTGGTGTCCCAGCAGTGGCTGGCCAAGTTTACTAGTGTCTGGCAAAGAATAGATAATTTTCAGGGGTGAAATTCAATTGCCAAAACAGCAATCCCCTAAATCTGGTGTTCTAGCTGTGGCTGGCCAAGTTTAATAGTGTCCAGCAAAGAATATATTTTGGTCTGGGGTGAAATTCAATAGCCAAAATAGCAATCCCCCAAATCTGGTGTCCCAGCAGTGGCTGGCCAAGTTTAATAGTGACCGGCAAAGGATAAATTTTTTTCTGGGGTGAAATTCAGTTGCAAAAATAGAAATACCGTAAATCTGGTGTTCCAGCTGTGACTGGACCCGTTTCATAGTGTCAGTCAAAGGATATATTATTTTCTGAGGTGAAATTCAATTGCCAAAATAACAATACCATAAATCATTGATTTCAGCTGTGGCTGGCCAAGTTTAATAGTGTCCGTCAACGGATATATTCTGGGGTGAAATGCAATTGCCAAAATAGCAATACCATAAATCAGTGGTTTCAACTGTGGCTGGCCAAGTTAAATAGTGTCCGGCAACGGATATATTTTGTTCTGGGGTGAAATTCAATTGCCAAAATAGCAATACCGTAAATCAGTGGTTTCAGCTGTTGCTGGCCAAGTTTAATAGTTTATGGCAAAGTATAGATCATTTTCTGGGGTGAAATTCAATTGCCAAAATAGCAATCCCCTAAATCTGGTGTCCCAGCAGTGGCTGGCCAAGTTTAATAGTGTCCAGCAAAGAATATATTTTGTTCTGGGGTGAAATTTAGTTGCAAATATAGAAATACCGTAAATCTGGTGTCCCAGCAGTGGCTGGCCAAGTTTAATAGTGTCCAGCAAAGGATAGATAATTTTCTGGGGTGAAATTCAATTGCCAAAATAGCAATACCGTAAATCAGTGGTTTCAGCTGTGACTGGCCAAGTTCTATAGTGTCCGGCAAAGGATATATTTTTTTCTGGGGTGTGATAGGAAAATAATAAAAGATGACTAGATGCATCAGCTTGGATTAAGTCTTTTCTGGCGCCAGGAGAGTGAATGACCATATCAGACACGACACATATGATGATCAAAATCACTCTGTTTATTGATAATAAGGTTCCAGCGTATATAGGACATTATACGCCCTTTCATTATTCAATCATCTTTTTGATAGCAATATAGCGTCCAATCATAATGAGACACATACTGTTATACACCATACTTTCCCCAGTTACATCCTGGCCTTCATGCTCCACGTACTAGCTGACACGGACAAGATAAGGAATTCCGGTTAGATTCTCGGCTCCCCAAAACATTCTGGTTATGACAGAATGTTCTTACACAAAGTTCAAGACAGCATATTCCTTCAATCCCCTCTTATAACCTTAGATTCATATTATATGGTTCTCCTTGCCCCTCTTTTGCCTATAAGTTCTTAAGTATTCCATATAAGTCTCTGGGGTATATTCTTCAGGTCTTGGTGGGGTATTGTTCATCTCTCCTGTGAGCACTGGAGTGTAATAAGACGTTGAGCGCACCCTCTTTTCAGTGAAACTTTGACATGTGGAAAGAAGCGAGGGTACGCATTGTACACAGCAACATAAGCATATCATTATAGAAATGATAGCAAATACCACTCCTAATACATATCGGATTTGACCAAAGTCAGGTATCCAGCTAAAAAGCCAATCCCACCATCCTTGATTAGCATCTTGTTTTATGTGTTCAAAAGTCAGGTATCAGGTCCGCGCTAATGGATCCACCATAAACACGTGCTCCAGACGCGCTGTTCTCTTATTCAGGTCACTCGTAATTACACTCCGAACACCAACTGAAGCTCTCCATATCCAGAATCCCTTTGAAAAACGGGAAACAGAAAAAGTAGACTTTATTCTACTTACAGGTTTACACCTTGTAGTTAGCGTGACAGACAAACTGCACAAGCCCGACCTGGGGGTTTCGCCACGTTGGCTTCGTCAGGGGCTAATCAGTGACTGGCACCTGAGGTCCTTTTGTTACCTCCTTGCGTTCTGCTCAATTTCCGGCTATCTCGCTTCCTTAGGTCACGGGCCAAAGGCGCATCACACCAGAATTATATCAGGATCGTGTGTGTTATCATTTCTTCTAATTGGCCTAGCTTATCCTGTATCCCTTGGGAATGATCTGACAAATTAAAACAGCACATACCTGAAAAAGCAGAGCACCCTATCCCATGTTGTAATAGCAGATAATCAATGGTTGCCCTATTCTGCAGAATTGCCTTCTTATATGACTGTATATCTAGCAATATGTCCTGCAAGATTGCGCTAGTGACATTTATCTCTTTTACCATAAAGCAAGCAAGCCTTGAGATTGTCTTGTGGTTATATGCAGCTAATCCTGGTACTCCATTGATATTGGCAGGCTTAAGTACTCTGTTTCTGAGAGAAGGTTCACATTATAATTACAATCTTCCGGTAACTGCACAGAAGATTCTCGTGTATAACGTGTTCGTGTTGCAGGAAGTAATGTTAGCATGGCTAATGTTAACCTAGCTATCGTGCAGGGTCCATCTGTAATGTTTGCTTGTATGTACGTGTAACTAAAGTTTCCGCATGCTAACATGTTTGTCTAAGGATGGCACTATCTTTGTGATATTATATTGCATATTTCTTCCTGATATCATCTTTTTGCAACTACTTACGCCCCGTTGGCAAATATCTGGTTTGGTCTTATTTTGTTGCTTTGCTTGTATGCAAGGAGGTAGTAATTTTTCATCACAAGTGAAACTAAAGCATACTTCTGCAGCTGTGACTAGACCTGTAATTATTATGATCATATTACCTTGTAGATATCTATGTGTAGAGCAATTATAGCAGACATAATAAGGATTCACATGTCCATATCTAACTTCATGTTCTTCTAAATCAGTGTCATTCCACTGGGAACGCAGGAGCCCTGTCCATATAGACACTGGAGTGGGCACTGCTACCAGGCAGGTTTCTAGAATATTGGATGCAGACAAGGTGGTTCGAAGACAGAAATCAGTTAGGTTCAGGGTCTTGGCCAGGTACAGCCACATATTCTCCTTTGTCTTTCACAGGTTGTCCTCCCCTCTGCATCCTGTTGTTAGGTACGTCTGTCTGTCCCATGATCGCAGAACAGTAATTCGGAGGCATAAGGCTGCAATTGTCAGAACTGCACATCTCAGCCATTTTAAGGAATTCTCCGACTGTGTCATCTCGTTGGGGGTCAAGGCTGTCTGCCTCCGTTAGTACCCCTTCTTGTCGTTCCTTCTCGGTTGCCTTGTTCCTCTCTACCAATTTTATTTGCGTAGCGTGGATCCAGGTGGGTGATTGCTCTGTCAGCACTGCTGTCCTAGTTACTGCCACGATGATGGTGGGGGCGCTGTAGGCAAATTTACCCGGTCTTTTCCCCTTTTTCAGTATCTTCATCAGCACAATATCACCGGACCTGAGAGGGTGCGTGGGTTCCTGTGGAAGAGAGGGAGATTTACAAGCAACTTTTTCCTCAGTTTTGCTAAGGATTCGGATAAGATTAGTAACGTATTACTCCCTAATCTGGTCAATGTCTCCTTTCTGTGAAGGCTGGCCCTAGGTCAGACTCAATTACCAAGGAGCAACCCCGTCTAGGGATAATTTGTTGGGTGAGTATTTTTGCTGTTGTTTTTGCATCCTCTGCCCTTGTGGGGAATACTTCTGGCTATTTTGAGAACATGTCTACTATTACCAATGCATATTCTTGTTTACCCTTTATTTTGGGGATATGTGTGTAGTCTACCTGCAGATGGGTAAAAGGTGTAGTAGGGTAGTCCAGGCACTGATGTGGGATCTTAAGAGGGTTGTTTGGATTGTTTCTCAAACATGTAAGACATCTCCCTACATAATCAGCTACCAGTTTATTCATGTTGGTGATGTAAAAGTTTTGACCAAGGAGTAAACCTGTAGTTTCTTGTCAGCTAAAGCATTGCCCTGGGACACTCTATCCTTGCCCTGTGTGTGTGCCTTGCAATGTACTATGGCCAGGCTAGAGGGTAGTTTAGGGGAGGTAAAAGATCATCAATGAGGAGTGAATGAGAGATCTTCTTCCCATCTGCAGCAGTGAACCGCCGCCTTTGCCATATTACTTCATGATCCCACACTACCCCATGTGCATATCTACCGTCTGTGTAGATTGTGACTGGTTTGTCTGTATGTAGGATACATGCTCTGGTAAGTGCAATTAGTTCGGCAGCCTGGGCTGATTGGACATGTATTGGTCTTGCTTCTAACACTATGTCGGGTAACATGACTATGGCATAGGCTGCACAGAAGACAGTATCGAGTGGGCGTGAGCATGAGCCGTCAACAAATACTTCAGGTGCCTAGAGTATCCCATATCCTGACAGTCGCTGGGCTGACATGTGTTGGGTGTGTATGCCTCGTAGTAACCCCACTACATCATGAGTTGTGTGTAGGATGGTGGGGTACCCCAGTGTGAGAGGGGTCGCGAGCTCCACCATCATAGCACAAGCCGCAAGAGTACACAGACATGCCGGCATGCCTTGTACGGATACCGGCATTATCTTTGAGAAAAAAGCACAAGGACGCAACTTGCCTCCATGTTCTTGTGTTAGCACCCCCGCCATGGTTTTACAATTTTGGCGCGCAAACATGTGGAACGGCAGTTTATAGTCAGGGAGGCCCAATCCTGGGCTACACATCAGAGAACATTTTAACATATCAAAAGCTGTCAACATTTCCTCAGACCATCTTATGAGCTCTGGTTTGTCTTCCAGAGTGGCTTGCCTTCGGATATTATCATAGTAGGAACAGTCAGGGATCCATTGTCTGCAATAATATATCATACCAAGGAAGGAAAACATTTCCTTCTTGGTGTGAGGGGTGACCAGTCCCGCTACAGACTGGACTCGCTCCGGACTGATCCGCCTTTCGCCTGATAACCAATTTAACAAAGATACACCATCATTAACATTGGCCTCCACTGACATACTGCACAGTAACAAATCGCCCACATATTGTATCAGCACCGAACCTAGGGGGGCCATGGTTTCAAAGTGGCTTGGAGGACAATGCTGTACACAACTGGTGAATCAGCATATTCCTGTGGCATCCGGCCCCAGGTTAGCTGCCGTCCCTCAAAGAAAAAATCTGAAAGTAGTCTGGTACTCTTATTAACCTGGCGGCTTCTGCGGGGATGGAGGATAAGAGGGCGGTGATGTCTGGAACTATGGGTGTCAATGGGTACAATGAAGATTGTTGATTGCCCTCAAATCCTGTAGAGGTATCCGACTCTCTCAAAGGTCCCTTGTGCAAATCTTTGTTTAACACACTAGAGAATTGGCACCGCTGTCTACCATAAACCCTGTTTTCTTCCTGCTACTTTAAGTAAGATGATAGGCGTGTCTTTCCAGTGTGATGTGACCTGTGTGAAAGTTGGGGTAACTCCCTCCGGGCCCCGTCAGTAGGCTTGCTGATTGTTCCAGTCAATAGGGAATCTGGGCTGGTTCTGTGTGTCGGCTGTTGTTGGTTATGTGCTACCTGCACTAATGTGTTTCTACGTGGTGCCGTGCACTGCCTTGCCCAGTGTCCTTCCTGCCCACATTCAGCTGGTGTTTGAATATGGGTTTACGATCTGTTTTCTGTCTCCTTGCCTGTAGTAACCACCTCTCCCCCTGCGCCTGCCTCTCCCCCTCCCCCTTGTGCCCGCATACAAGTGTGTAGCTGGGAGTTTCCTCACATCAAAACATCCCACTGCTTCCTTTTCATAAAGATGCTCAAACCTGTTATCGGATGTCCATGATGAAACATTTTGTTTAACAGTGAGGATCAGTTTATCAGACAGGTTGTTAATGAATGTGGAAATGATTAAGCTGTCATTCTGGTGCATGGGTAAAACGGCCTCCAGCTTCCAGCAATCCATGAATCGGTCCCAGAATTCAGTGACAGTCTCAGCAGGTTTTTGTTTACATGCCACTGCTACAGGAAGTGATGACTTCTGTTTGAACACTTCACTCATGTGTTCCTTTACCTGTGTCCATATCTCTTTTATGCCATCGGGTGTGTTACAAATGTAATTATCTGCCTCTGTGTTTGGTTGGATTTCTGAGATGGTTTTCACCTTTTTCCAATCCCAATCTGTGTGTGTACCTATAATTCCATCAGCAGCCTCCATTGTCTCAGTCCACCCTACTAAGTTGCCTACACATGGGTTTACTAAATAGTAGTTGGTAGGACTAACTCTTGACACACAAATTTTACATGTTTCACCTGGTTCAGGTTTGGGGTAATCAGTCTTGGATCCCTGCCCTCCCATTGTTGTATTCAGAGTTTGGAACAATATCTGCCCAGGGCTAGCTGTGCTGAATAGGAGGAATATTCCTCTGAATCCCTAACGACTAGCGCTGTTTTGAATCGCCACTTGCGTTCGGTATTTCTGGGTTATAACGGATTTCTCCTCGCCAGAGTACCGGGGCGTCTAACGATTCTCACAATGCATACAAGTTTACTCAACACAATTTCACAGAGTATTAATAACAATGAAGAGCGACTGTGCACTTACCAACCAGTCTGCAGTTCATACAAACAGATAATCTTATATTCTACAAGATCTTATAACATCTATGCATATTTGACATGTAAGAGTTAATCCAAGCTTTGACTTCCCTGTTCCCTGAACAGCGGTATTTTGGAGTGCACTCCTTGTCTTAGTATCTATGCACAACTCCCTGAGTTGTGTTACGTGTGTCCCTGACACAGCTTCTGTAGCTCTCTAGTCAAAAATAGGGTTCATCTGTACTTACTATTGTAGATCGAGACGTGGCCGGTGCCCTCGGATCGGGCAGGGGACAAAAATCAATGTCACTTCTCACCAGACCCGAGGACGACCTCTCGATCCCAGATTCGAGCCCCCAAATTGATAGGATGATAATAAAAGATGACTAGATGCATCAGCTTGGATTAAGTCTTTTCTGGCGCCAGGAGAGCAAATATGACCATATCAGACACGACACATATGATGATCAAAATCACTCTGTTTTTTGATAATAAGGTTCCAGCCTTTATAGGACATTATACGCCCTTTCATTATTCAATCATCTTTTTCATAGCAATATAGCGTCCAATCATAACGAGACACATACTGTTATACAACATACTTTCCCCAGTTACATCCTGGCCTTCATGCTCCACGTACTAGCTGACACGGACAAGATAAGGAATTCCGGTTAGATTCTCGGCTCCCCAAAACATTCTGCATATTCCTTCAGGGTGAAATTCAGTTGCAAAAATAGAAATACTGGTAAATCTGGTGTTCCAGCTGTGCCTCGCCAAGTTTAATAGTGTCCGGCAAAGGATATATTATTTTCTGGGGTGAAATTCAGTTGCAAAAATAGAAATACGGTAAATCTGGTGTTCCAGCTGTGCCTCGCCAATTTTAATAGTGTCCGGCAAAGGATATATTTTGTTCTGGGGTGAAATTCAATTGCCAAAATAGCAATACCGTAAATTCGATGTCCCAGCAGTGGCTGGCCAAGTTTAATAGTGTCCGGCAAAGGATAGATAATTTTCTGGGGTGAAATTCAATTGACAAAATAGCAATACCGTAAATCAGTGGTTTCAGCTGTGGCTGGCCAGGATTAATTATTATTATTATTATTATTAATATTTATTTTTAGAGCGCCATTCATTCCATAGCGCTGCACATATCATAAGCGGTGCACATACATGATGCAGGCAATTGCCTTAAGCATGAACGAGACAAGTTACAGACTGGTACAGAAGGAGAGAGCGCCCTGCCCGTGAGGGCTTACAATCTACATGGTATGGGGGAAGGAGACAGTAGGCGAGGGTGAAGCTGATCATGGCGGTATAGAGGCAGCAGTGTCACTGGTCGTAGGCTTGTCTGAAGAGATTGGTTTTCAGGTTGATTTTGAAGGATTCCACCGTAGGTGAGAGTCTGATATGTTGGGGTAGCGAGTTCCAGAGTATAGGGGATGCACGGGAGAAATCCTGGAGGCGAGTGTGGGAAGAGGTGATAAGAGGAGAGGAGAGAAGGAGGTCCTGTGAGGATCGAATATTGCGTGTATGGATGTATCGGGAAAGTAGCTCAGAGATGTAGGGAGGTGACCGGTTGTGGACGGCCTTGTATGTGTTGGTTAGTATTTTAAACTGAATTCGCTGGGCAATGGGGAGCCAGTGCAGGGACTGGCAGAGGGGAGAGCCAGAGGAGTAACGGGGAGAGGTGGATTAGTCGGGCAGCAGAGTTGAGGATAGATTGTAGGGGTGCGATAGAGCTAGATGAAAGGCCACAGAGGAGAATGTTGCAGTAGTCTAGGCGGGAGATGATGAGGGAATGTACAAGCATTTTTGCAGATTCAAAGTTGAGGAAAGGGCGGATGAGGAGATGTTTTTGAGTTGGAAGCGGCAGGTGGTGGAAAGGGCTTGGATGTGTGGCTGGAAGGAGAGGGCAGAATCAAGATCACTCCAAGGCAGCGGACTTGGTTGACCGGGAGAGTGTGCAGTCACTGATTGTGATAGATAGGTCTGTTGGGGGTGAGCAAGATGGGGAAGATGATGAACTCTGTTTTATCCATGTTAAGTTTTAGAAAGCGGGAGGACAAGAAGGAGGATATGCAAGATAGGCATTGTGGGATTCTGGATAGTAAGGTTGTGATGTCTGGACCAGAGAGGTAGATTTGTGTGTCATCAGCATATAAGTGATACTTAAAGCCATGGGACTCTATAAGCTGTCCCAGGCCGAAGGTGTAGATAGAGAAGAGCAGGGGTCCTAGGACGGAGCCTTGCGGGACACCAACAGAGAGGGAATGAGGCGAGGAGGTGGTGTGAGAGTAGGAGACGCTAAATGTCCGGTCTGTGAGGTATGATGTGATCCAGGAAAGGGCCAGGTCAGTGATGCCAAGAGATGAGAGAGTTTGCAACAGAAGGGAGTGGTCGACAGTGTCAAAGGCAGAGAGACAAGTCAAGGAGAAGGAGGACAGAGTAATGTTTTTTGGTTTTGGCAAGTAGTAGGTCATTGGTGACTTTGGTGAGGGCAGTCTCGGTTGAGTGGTGGGCTCGGAAGCCAGATTGTAGCCGGTCAAAGAGGGAGCAGGAGGAGAGGTGAGAAGACAGTTCAGAATGGACATGTTGCTCAAGTAGCTTTGAGGCATATGGAAGAAGTGATATGGGGCGATAACTGGACAAAGAAGATGGGTCAAGTGAAGGCTTTTTGAGGATGGGTGTAATGGTAGCATGTTTAAAAGCAGAGGGGAAGAGACCAGAGGTTAGTGATAGGTTAAAGAGATGAGTTGGGGCTGGGATAAACACTGTGGTGAGGTTAGGGATGAGGTGTGATGGGATTGGGTCAAGTGCACAGGTGGTGAGATGGGATTTGGAGAGTAGAGTGGAGATTTTTTCTTCTGTAATGGCGGAGAAGCGGGTTTTGGGAGAAGAGGACGGAGCAGTTGTGTGGAGGGTCTGTGGGGACTGTGTGTTGAAGCTTTCTCTGATGTTGACTATCTTTTGTTTGAAGATTGTGGCAAAATTCTCAGCCGAGATGAGAGGAGAGGGTGGGGGCGCTGGTGGACGGAGAAGAAAATTAAAGGTGTTAAAATGTTGTTTTGGGTTGTGGGATAGGGAGGATATGAGAGATGAGAAGTAGGCCTGTTTTGCATCAGCATGTGAGGATTTGAAAATGAGGATGGATTGCTTGTATGCGGTGAATTCATCTTTAGAATGGGATTTCTTTCATCGCCGCTCTGCAGCCCTGGAAGCTTGTCTGAGATTTTTGGTCAGGTTGGTGTGCCAGGGTTGTCTGCTGATTTTTCTGGTTTTGTTGTGTGTAAGTGGGGCAATAGTGTCCAGAGTTGCACTTATTGTGGTGTTATATAGGGTGGTGGCAGTATCTGGGTCTTGGAGGGAACAAATTGAAGAGAGCAGCAGACGAGAGTCAGAAAGCAAGCGAAAGTTGAGATGTTTAAGGTTCCTGCGGGGGTGTGCTAGTGTATGGACAAGGGGCGCAGCAGCAGAGACGAGTGAAGAGAAGGTGAGTAGGTTGTGGTCGGATAGGGGGAGAGGTGAATTAGAAAGGTTAGATAGGGAGCAGAGGCGGGTAAAGATAAGATCCAGAGTGTGACCATCTCTGTGTGTGGGAACGGAAGACCACTGTAAGAGGCCGAAGGAGGAGGAGAGTGATAGGAGTTTAGAGGCGGCTGAGTGGCAGGTGTCAATGGGGATGTTTAAGTCACCCATAATGATAGTGGGGATGTCAGCAGAAAGAAAGTGTAGGAGCCAGGTGTTAAAGTGGTCAAGAAAGATGGTGGCTGGGCCTGGGGGGCTGGGCCTGGGGGGCGGTAAATAACAGCTACTTGAAAGGTTGGAGGGAGAGAAGATGCGAACAGAGTGTACTTCAAATGAAGTGGGTGCAATGGAGGGCGGCAGTGGAGTTGGGCTGTAGGAGCAGGTATCTGATAGGAGCAGACCAACTCCTCCACCATGTTTGCTGCCAGGGTGGGGGGTGTGAGTGAAATGAAATCCACTATACGAGAGTGCAGCAGGGGAGGAGGTGTCGGAGGGTGTCAGCCATGTTTCTGTGAGAAAGGAAAGTTTTTGAGAGATAAACAGATCATGAATGTAGGACAGTTTGTTACAGACAGAGCGAGCGTTCCATAATGCCCCATCAAGAGGAACCAAAGGAGCAGGGGTCAGAGGAATGGTTATTAGGTTTAAGGGGTTGCAGAAATTTGTGGAATAAGATTTGTAGTAGGAGGTAGAGGTGATAGTGGGGATTTGCTGAGGGGGGCCTGGATTTGGTGAGATATCACCAGCAATAAGGAGAAGCAGAGAAAGTAGCTAGTAGGTGAGAAAAAGAAAGGGCAGGGGTATCTGTGTGTGTTTGGAAAGGAAGTGTTTTACGTTGCCAAACAAGTTTGTGCAATCAGTCAGATGAGAAGGTAAGATGGAGGGAGATATGAATAGTTCCTTGCTGGGTGAATGGATGTGGGGGTATTTTAGAAGGTTTAGGAAAAGTGGGTAGAGTAAGATGAAAGATTGAAATATTGTTTACATTAACTTTTTTGTAGTTACCTTTGGGTCCCTTCTGGTTCAATTCTGGTATAATTCAGTCTCAGCACTTAGAATGTTGCACTTTGAAGATGTTGCTTTTGGGAATGACCGAGGTCTGGAATGACCTAACAAATTAGATTTATACCACTCAGTGTTCAAACAGGTGTGAACAAGAGGGGAGGGGGCTACTTATGGCCTAATCAAGGGAGGACCAGAAACAGATTAATAGTGTCCGGCAAAGGATATATTTTGTTCTGGGGTGAAATTCAGTTTTAAAAATAGCAATACCGTAAATCTGGTGTTCCAGCTGTGACTGGACAAGTTTCCTAGTGTCCGTCAAAGGATATATTATTTTCTGGGGTGAAATTCAGTTGCAAAAATAGAAATACTGTAAATCTGGTGTTCCAGCTGTGGCTGGCCAAGTTTCATATTGTCCGGCAAAGGATATATTTTGTTCTGGGGTGAAATTCAATTGCCAAAATAGCAATCCCCTAAATCTGGTGTCCCAGTAGTGGCTGGCCAAGTTTAATAGTGTCCGGCAAAGAATATATTTTGTTCTGGGGTGAAATTCAGTAGCAAAAATAGCAATACCGTAAATCTGGTGTTCCAGCTGTGACTGGACAAGTTTCATAGTGTCCGTCAAAGGATATATTATTTTCTGGGGTGAATTTCAATTGCCAAAATAGCAGTACCCAAAATCTGGTGTTTCAAATTTTGCAGGCCAAGTGTAAATCTGTCCGTAAAAGGGTATATTACACTTAGCGTGCATCTCCAAGTGTATTTCTTTCCGTTAAGGGGTATATTACACAAAGTGTTAAAATGCAAGTGCTGAAAGCATAATCCTATAAATTTTTTCCCACGCTACTGTGCATCTCCAAGTGTAAATCTATCCGTAAAAGGATACCTTTCATCCAGGGCCTAAATACTAGGCCTACAATTGATATTCCCCTATATCTGTGGTTAATGCTGTTCCTAGATTAGTGTAATAGGGTACATAAATAGATAGCCAAATAGTGTTAGGTGCCTGTAAAAAAAAGGCCTGAATTTGAATTCAATACATTGGGCCAAATAATTTTTTTCTTATTGTGGTGAACGGTAACAATGAGGAAAACATCTAGTAAGGGACGCGGACATGGTCGTGGTGTTGTTAGTGGACCTTCTGGTGCTGGGAGAGGACGTGGCCGTTCTGCCACAGCCACACGTCCTAATGAACCAACTACCTCAGGTTCCAGTACAGGCCAGAATTTACAGCGATATTTGGTGGGGCCCAATGCCGTTCTAAGGATGTTAAGGCCTGAGAAAGTACAGGCGCTAGTCAATTGGGTGGCCAACAGTGGATCCAGCACGTTCACAACATTATCTCCCACCCAGTCTTCTGCAGAAAGCGCACAGGTGGCGCCTGAAAACCAAGCCCATCAGTCTGTCACATCACCCCCATGCATATCAGGGAAACTGTCTGAGCCTCAAGTTATGCAGCAGTCTCTTATGCTGTTTGAAGACTCTGCTGGCAGGGTTTCCCAAGGGAATACACCTAGCCCTTCCCCAGTGGTGGAAGACATGGAATGCACTGAAGCACAACCACTTATGTTTCCTGATGATGAGGACATGGGAATACCACCTCATCAGAGTCCGCAAGTCTCTGCTGATGATGACGAAACACAGGTGCCAACTGCTGCGTCTTTTTGCAATGTGCATACCGAACAGGAGTCAACTTTCATAGTTCAGAGGAAGAGGCAGTGGTGAGACCAAGCCAACAGCGTAGCAAAAAAGGGAGCATGGCGCAAAAGCAGAACCGCTGCCTCCAAGAGAGTTCGCCTGCTACTGGCCACCGCCACCAGGGACCGAGCACCCCAAAGGCAGCTTCAAGGAGTTCCCTGGCATGGCAATTCTTTAAACAATGTGCTGACAACAAGACCTGAGTGGTTTGCATGCTGTGCCATCAGAGCCTGAAGCGAGGCATTAACGTTCTGAACCTTAGCACAACCTGCATGACCAGGCATCTACATGCAAAGCATGAACTGCAGTGGAGTAAACACCTTAAAAACAAGGAACTCACTCTGGCTCCCCCTGCTCCCTCTTCTGCTGCTGCCTTGGCTTCTTCCTCCGCCTCGGGAGGAATGTTGGCACCTGCCGCCCACCAAACAGAGGATGTGCCACCGACACCACCACCTCCGTCACCAAGCATCTCCACCATGTCACACAGCAGCATTCAGCTCTCCATCTCACAAACCTTGGAGAGAAAGCGTAAATTCCCACCTACCCACCCTCGAGCCCTGGGCCTGAATGCCAGCATTTCTAAACTACTGGCCTTTGAAATGCTGTCATTCAGGTTGGTGGACACAGACAGCTTCAAACAGCTGATGGCGATGGCTGTCCCACAGTATGTTGTTCCCAGCTGCCACTACTCCAAGACAGCCGTGCCTTCCCTGCAAAACCAAGTATCCGATAAAATCATCTGTGGCAAGGTCCACCTAACCACAGATACGTGGACCAGTAAGCACTGCCAGGGACGCTATATCTCAATAACTGCACACTAGGTAAATGTAGTGGCGGCTGGGCCCCAGGCGAAGAGTTCTTTGGCGCACGTCCTTTCGCCGCTAAGGATCGCAGGGCATCATTCTTTGCCTCCTGTTGCCTCCTCCTACTCGGCTTCCTCCTCCTCTTCTTCCACCTGCTCATCCAGTCAGCCCCACACCTTCACCACCAACTTCAGCACAGCCCAGGGTAAACATCAGCAGGCCGTTCTGAAACTCATATGTTTGGGGGACAGGCCCCACACAGCGCAGGAGTTGTGGCGGGGTATTGAACAACAGACCGACGAGTGGTTGCTACCGGTGGGCCTCAAGCCTGGCCTGGTGATGTGCGATAATGGGCAAAATCTTGTCGCAGCTCTGGGACTAGCCGGCTTGACGCACATCCCTTGCCTGACGCATGTGCTGAATTTGGTGGTGCAGAAGTTCATTCACAACTACCCCGATATGTCAGAGCTGCTGCATAAAGTGCGGGCCATCTGTGCGCGCTTCCGGCGTTCACATCCTGCCAGCATAACTTCAGCCTTCCCGCTCACTGCCTCATATGCGACGTGCCCACCAGGTGGAACTCCACCTTGCACATGCTGGAGAGACTGTGCGAGCAACAGCAGGCTATAGTGGAGTTTCAGCTGCAGCACTGCGGAACAGCACCACCAATGACTGGGCCTCCATGCGAGACCTGTGTGCCCTGTTGCGCTGTTTGGAGTACTCCACCAACATGGCCAGTGGCGATGACGCCGTTATCAGCGTTACAATACCACTTCTATGTCTCCTTGAGAAAACACTTAGGTCGATAATGGAAGAGGAGGTGGCCCAGGAGGAGGAGGAAGAGGGGTCATTTTTAGCACTTTTAGACCAGTCTCTTAGAAGTGGCTCAGAGGGAGGTTTTTTGCAAAAGCAGAGGCCAGGTACAAATGTGGCCAGCCAGGGCCCACTACTGGAGGATGAGGAGGAGGGGGTGGAGGAGGATTAGGATGAAGCAGGTTCACAGCGGGGTCTAATGCCCTCAGGAGTGTGAGGATGGAACTCAGCTGCGGAGTCACGTTCAATCTAGCGTGCTCTGAAACAGGAGTACGTGATGGTAAGTATGACAAACCAACCAGGCTCAGTGCATCATTGTTCCGCCTCCTACCCTAGTTGGAGAGGTTGATATAGACTAAACTACTCACACCAGAACCCCGCCAGTGGGGCAGTGGCAAAAGCAGGGAGCCGGGGAAAGACGATACCGGAGTCTGCGTAGTAGATGGCCCGAGGGTGTGGGGGTCCCTATAGGGGTAGGTATGTTGGTTACATGTAAGCACTAACAGGTAACACAGGAGATGGTTAGTCCAGCACAGTAAGATGGTGAGGCAGCAGTCTCGCCACAGTAAGTGACATAGGAACAGGCAAGGTAGCAGGTAGTAGTTCCCTGCTGAACCACAGGGTGGCAGCAGAGTTCTCTGCTCAACAGGAGCAGCTCATCTCCAGCAGACAGGTGCACAAGCCGTTAGTTCACACTGGATTCACAGAGAGGGTCCTTGCGGTTGGGAGCGCTCCTTGCAGGGTGAGGTGGTCTCCCAGGAGTGGGTGAGTATGAGCAGCCTGAGTATGCGATCCTCTTCTGGCGTTCACCTGGGGTTGTTGGAACGCCAGACCTCCCACATGCCGACGCTTATGACACGGCGGGAGGCATTCCTGAATGACGAGGACGGCCTGGGGGCGGAGCCACCGCCCTTCACCATGGCGCTATGCTTCCAGATATGAGAGGGACATTACACGGGGTGGCACCCAACACAGCTCACTGGTGCGTGGCTGGGGGGAAACGGAGGACGATGACGATATGCCTTCCACAGAGGACAGCTTGTCCTTACCTCTAGGCAGCCTGGTACACATGAGCGACTACATGCTGCAGTGCCTGCGCAACGACAGCAGAGTTGCCCACATTTTAACGTGTGTGGACTACTGGGTTGCCACCCTGCTGGATCCCCGGTACAAAGACAATGTGCCCACCTTACTTCCTGTACTGGAGCGTGATAGGAAGATGCGCGAGTACAAGCGCACATTGGTAGTCGCGCTACTGAGAGCATTCCCAAATAGTAACATAGTAACACAGTATATAAGACCGAAAAAAGACATTTGTCCATCCAGTTCGGCCTGTTTCCTACAAGTTGATCCAGAGGAAGGCAAAAAAAAACTGTGAGGCAGAAGCCAATTTTCCCCAGTTAAGGGGAAAAAAATCCTTCCCGACTCCAATCAGGCAATCAGAATAACTCCCTGGATCAACGACCCATCTCTAGTAGCTATAGCCTGTAATATTATTACACTCCAGAAATACATCCAGGCCCCTCTTGAATTCCTTTATTGTACTCACCATCACCACCTCCTCAGGCAGAGAGTTCCATAGTCTCACTGCTCTTACCGTGAAGAATCCTTTTCTATGTTTGTGTACAAACCTTCTTTCCTCCAGATGCAGATGATGTCTCCTCGTCACAGTCACAGTCCTGGGGATAAATAGATGATGGGAGAGATCTCTGTACTGACCCCTAATATATTTATACATAGTTATTAGATCTCCCCTCAGTCGTCTTTTTTCTAAGGTGAATAACCTACTTTTGATTACCTTTCAGGGTACTGTAGATCCCTCATTCCAGTTATTACTTTAGTTGCCCTCCTCTGAACCCTCTCCAGCTCTGCTATGTCTGCCTTGTTCACAGGAGCCCAAAACTGTACACAGTACTCCATGTGTGGTCTGACTAGTGATTTGTAAAGTGGTAGGACTATGTTCTCATCACGGGCATCTATGCCCCTTTTGATGCAACCCATTATCTTATTGGCCTTGGCAGTAGCTGCCTGACTCTGGTTTTTACAGCTTAGTTTGCTTTGTATTAAAATCCCTAGGTCCTTTTCCATGTCAGTGTTGCCGAGTGTTTTACCATTTAGTATGCACGGGTGACTTGTATTATTCCTTCCCATGTGCATAACTTTACATTTGTCAGTGTTAAACCTCATCTGCCATTTCTCTGCCCAAGCCTCCAATCTATCCAGATCTATCCTCTGTAGCAGAAAACTGTCCTCTTCAGTGTTAATTACGTTACACAGTTTAGTGTCATCTGCAAAAATATATATTTTACTGTGCAAGCCTTCTACAAGATCATTAATAAATATATTGAAGAGAATAGGGCCCAATACTGACCCCTGAGGTACCCCACTAGTTACAGTGACCCAATCTGAGTGTGTACCGTTAATAAACACCCTCTGTTTTTTGTCACTCAGCCCGTTACTTACCTACTTACAGACATTTTCTCCCAGTCCGAGCATCCTCATTTTATATACTAACCTTTTATGAGGTACAGTATCAAATGCTTTGGAGAAGTCCAGATATACGACATCCATTGATTTGCTGCTTTCAAGTCGAGAACTTACCTCCTCATAGAAGCTGATTAAATTCGTTTGGCATGACCGATCCCTCATGAAGCCATGCTGATATGGCGTTATTTGCCTATTTTCATTGAGATACTCCAATATAGTATCTCTTAGAAACGCTTCAAACAGTTTACCAACAACAGATGTTAAACTTAACGGCCTATAGTTTCCGGGCTCTGTTTTTGGACCCTTTTTGAATATTGGCACCACATTTGCTATGCACCAATTCTGTGGAACATTCCCTGTCAGTATAGAGTCCGTAAATATCAGAAATAAAGGTCTGGCTATGACATCACTTAATTCCCATAGGATACGGGGGTGTATGTCATCCAGTCCTCGTGATTTCAAAATATAAAACACTTGATCACCAGTCCACAAATGATTGCGCTGCGAGTCCGATGGGTGTTGCGGGATCAAACACACTTTTACAATTTATACATACACAAGTTCGGACAGCGCTTAGGAATAGATGATCCCCAAAAAGCAGTTGTCCTTTTCTCTTCTGAAAGAGACCAGAGGTCTGCAGACATCTTGCTGCTAGATATCCTGCAACTTGTAAAAAGGAAACCAATAGAGAAATACAGTAGGGCTACACAAACCCCTATTGCACAGATTATACTCACAGCAAATCTGGTAATTGCAGGCGTATCAAAATATCATCCGCAACTCTGTTTGTTCCCGGCGTTTATATTATCGCTTCCACACTTGCATGCAGGGGTCAGCCACGGACTTTACAACACCAGGCACCGAAGGGAAGTATTATTGCCTCCAATCCTTCTTTTACTCAAAGTTTTCTGTAAACACAAGCCGCTCCCACCATAGTGAAGCTCCGGTATCTTTATAAAAGTTTTATTCTGTATATACTTACAAACATCTTCTTTTAAAAAGGCATTAAAACAATCCCAGCATTTTTTCTCCTGCCCGACCCAGGTTTCGCTCCTCAAGCTTCGTCAGGGGCATACGTCATCTTATCCTCCCCCTTCCCTTTTTATTGGATAGCCTGAACCTCCTAGCATACCTGTTGTGTTCTTCAATCACCTCCTCTTTTCTTTTGCATACACTTACACTGATTCGTGTCTGCCATCTCGGTGAAAAAAACGCAAGACTCTCAGTCCTTGTTCACATAGAGCTTATTACGCTCCCAACTCTTAAAATTAATTTAAAACGGCTTGTAGATCAAAATCTACATTTAGACCCCATGTTTGCAACGTTCCTAATTCATATATCCATTTGCTCTCTTTTTTATTAATTTTTTCTAAAAAAACTTCCTCCTCTCCAGTGACTTTTAACTAATTCTACTCCCATAAATTTCAATCCTTCTGGGTTCTTATGATGACATTTTTTATAGTGCACAGAGACTCCATGACTTTCAAGCCCCTTCTTAATATTTCTTATGTGCTCTTGCACACAAACTTTCAGGGGTCTGATGGTACGCCCTACGTACTGGAGGCCACATGGGCACTCAAGTACATAAACGACCCCTTTACTATAACAGGACATCTCTCCCACTACTTCTAATTGTTTTTCTTTCACAATGCTACATATTTTAGTATTACTTTGTAATCTTTCAGTTCCGAAGAATTAAAAAACGCAATAAAAAAAAAATTGGTCTATTCTGAAAAATGACCCAGTGCTTGGACCTGTGATCCCTGAACGATCGATAGTCATATATAAAAGAGCACCCAATCTACAAAATAAGCTAGTACATAGTGCCATACAGCCTGAAGAGAAAAGTAAAAAAAGTAAAAATAGTTTTAATTGGTGTGGTTTCTGTAGTGCCTGTAAAAATCGAAAGAGAACTGAAAGATTACAAAGTAATACTAAGATATGTAGCATTGTGAAAGAAAAACAATTAGAAGTAGTAGGAGAGATCTCCTGTTATAGTAAAGGGGTCGTTTATGTACTTGAGTGCCCATGTGGCCTCCAGTACGTAGGGCGTACCATCAGACCCCTGAAAGTTCGGGTGCAAGAGCACATAAGAAATATTAAGAAGGGGCTTGAAAGTCATGGAGTCTCTGTGCACTATAAAAAATGTCATCATAAGAACCCAGAAGGATTGAAATTTATGGGAGTAGAATTAGTTAAAAGTCACTGGAGAGGAGGAAGTTTTTTTAGAAAAAATTAATAAAAAAGAGAGCAAATGGATATATGAATTAGGAACGTTGCAACCTGGGGTCTAAGTGTAGATTTTGATCTACAAGCTGTTTTAAATTAATTTTAAGAGTTGGGAGCGTAATAAGCTCTATGTGAACAAGGACTGAGAGTCTTGCATTTTTTTCACCGAGATGGCAGACACGAATCAGTGTAAGTGTATGCAAAAGAAAAGAGGAGGTGATTGAAGAACACAACAGGTGTGCTAGGAGGTTCAGGCTATCCAATAAAAAGGGAAGGGGAAGGATAAGATGACGTATGCCCCTGACGAAGCTTGAGGAGCGAAACCTGGGTCGGGCAGGAGAAAAAATGCTGGGATTGTTTTAATGCCTTTTTAAAAGAAGATGTTTGTAAGTATATAGAGAATAAAACTTTTATAAAAATACCGGAGCTTCACTATGGTGGGAGCGGCTTGTGTTTACAGAAAACTTTGAGTAAAAGAAGGATTGGAGGCAATAATACTTCCCTTCGGTGCCTGGTGTTGTAAAGTCCGTGGCTGACCCCTGCATGCAAGTGTGGAAGCGATAATATAAAAGCCGGGAACAAAGAGGGTTGCGGATGATATTTTGATACGCCTGCAATTACCAGACTTGCTGTGAGTACAATCTGTGCAATAGGGGTTTGTGTAGCCCTACGGTTTTCACTATTAATTTCCTTTTTACAAGTTGCAGGATATCTAGCAGCAAGATGTCTGCAGACCTCTGGTCTCTTTCAGAAGAGAAAAGGACAACTGCTTTTTGGGGATCATCTATTCCTATGCGCGGTCCGAACTGGTCCTGGTGATTTGTCTATTTTAATCTTTTTAAGTCACTGTTGTACTTCTTCCTGGGTCAGACAGGGCACTTTTAATGGGGAATTTACTTTTACATTCTGCATTTCATTTGACAGTTTATTTTCCTCAGTGAATATAGTGGCTCTCTGCAACACCCCCCTCATTGCTGTGTAGAGGGCAGACTCCTTAAGATTTATATTTTTTACCATTTATATAATTAAAGAACATTTTAGTGTTAGTTTTACTCTCTTTGGCAATTAATCTCTCGGTCTCTAGTTTACCAATTTTTATTAGTTTTTTTACATATTCTATTTTTTTCCTTACAGTTCATCAGTGCTTCCTGGCTCCCCTCCTGTTTTAGTGATTTATATGCTTTCTTTTTGTCATTTATTGCTTTCTTTACAGTTTTATTTATCCACATTAGTTTCTTATTGTTTCTTAGCCTTTTATTCCTATAAGTTATGTACCTCTCACAATTAGATGTTACAATGCTTTTAAAAATCTACCATTTTGTGGTTGTATTTTTATTTTTGAGGACTTTGTCCTAGTTAGTTAGGCCTATGGCCTCACTTAGTTGGCTAAATTTAGCTTTTTTGAAGTTTGGTATTTTTGTTCCTCCCTTTAGAAACTCTCGTTTGAAGGATAATTGGAAAGTTATTACTTTATGGTCACTATTTCCCAGGTGTCCCCCGACCTGCACATCTGTTGTTCTGTCAGGTCTATTGGTTAATACTAAGTCCAGTATGGCCGTCCCTCTAGTGGGGTCCTGAACCAGTTGGGAAAGGTAATTGTCTTTGGCTATTGCCAAGAACCCGTTTCCTTTTTGGGATGTACAGCTTTCAGTTTCCCAGTCTATATCTGGGTAGTTGAAGTCCCCCATAATAACCACCTTATTATGATTTGCCACCTCATCTATCTCGTTTAGTAATAGATTTTCTGTGGAGTCTGGTATATTAGGTGGTTTATAATACACTCCTATTAGTAATTTATTATTGTTTTTTGCTCCATGTATTTCTACCCACAGTGACTCCACATGTTCATGTCCCTCAGAGATGTATTCTCGAATTGTGAGCTTTAGACAGGACTTCACATAAAGACAGACCCCTCCCCCTCTCCGGTTTTGCCGATCCTTTCTAAACAGATTGCAACCTTTTATATTAACTGCCCAGTCATAGCTATCATCCAGCCATGTCTCAGTTATTCCCACTATGTCATAGTCCTCCTCACACATCACTAATTCCAGTTCACCAGTCTTGTTAGTCATGCTTCTGGCATTAGTATACATACATTTGAGAAGTTTATGTGTATTTTTACCCTACACCTTTCCTTCTGAACTGTTCTAGTCCCCCCTTCTATTCCTCTCCCAGTCACACTACCTCGCCCCTGGTCTCTATCTGCACTATCTTCCCCTCCTATAATGTAATTACCCTCCCCCCAGTCCCTAGTTTAAACACTCCTCCAACCTTCTAGCCATCTTTCTCCCCAACACAGCTGCTCCTTCCCCATTGAGGTGCAGCCCGTCCCTACGATAGAGCCTGTAGCCAACAGAGAAGTCGGACCAGTTCTCCAGGAACCCAAATCCCTCCTTCCTACACCAGCTTTTGAGCCACTTGTTAACCTCCCTAATTTCCTGCTGCCTTTCTTGTGTGGCTCGTGGTACAGGCAGTATTTCAGAAAATACTACTGTTGAGGTCCTTGCCCTAAGCATTTGACCTTAATCCCTGAAATCAATTTTAAGGACTCTCCACCTACCTCTAATTTTGTCATTGGTTCCGATATGGACCATGACCGCTGGGTCTTCTCCAGCCCCTCCCAGTAATCTGTCAACCCGAACCACGATGTGTCAAACTCTAGCGCCGTGAAGACAGCACACTGTTCGGCGATCGCGATCTTTGTGACAGATCGCCCTATCTGTTCCCCTAATAATGGAGTCTCCCACTATCAGCACCTGTCTGGCCTGCCCTGCTCTCCTTGTCCCCTGCTTACTGGAGCTGACATTACCCTAACCGGCAGAGAAAGTATCTGGCTGCAGTGGTGCCATCCCTGAACTGACATCCCACTCATCTGCCATACGTGCAAACTTGTTGGGGTGTGTCAGATCAGGGCTAGCCTCCCTGGCACTCTTCCCTCTACCCCGCTTTCTTACTGTCACCCAGCTAGCTTCCTCACTTTCCTCAGCCTCCTCACTGTCACTCTCCCCCTTATCTGCTCCATAGAGCGCTTGCTCAGTGAGCAGCAAACTCTTTTCCAAATTGTCAGTGGCTCTCAGTGTTGCAACTCGCCTGTTTAGAGACTCGATGTGCAATTCCAAACCGGTAATTTGCTCACATTTTGAACAAACATATACACCCTCGAACGGCTGTTCCAAGACTGCATACAACAGACAAGATGTGCACTGGACAGCGTTGTCAATAATGGAAGTCATACTAAATGGGGATTATGAGGAAAAGAGAAAAAAAATACAATATAGAGCAGTAATAAGATACTTACTTACTGTGGTCCCCTTACAGTAGTAGGAAGACTAGCTAGAATCAAGCCAACTGTATACAAGGATGATCTAATGATTCTTTGTTTCTTGCTCCTTTTTTTAAACTCCGGTTTCTTTAACTCCACTTATAAAAGCAGCCACTTAGTAATGCAAGTCTCAGGTATAGCAGGAACAAGTGGAATGTCACAGGGGAACAAGTGGAAGCCCATGGGGAAGGCAGAGGAGGAGCGAGAGGTCGCCAAGGCAGCTGTGTCATGGCCAGCTCCTCTGAGGGCAGGGTTAGCATGGCAGAGATGTGGAAAAGTTTTTTCACCACATCACAGCTAACTGCACAACCACCTGATACGGAACGTGTTAGCAGAAGGCAGCATTTCACTAACATGGTGGAACAGTACGTGTGCACACCCCTTCACGTACTGACTGATGGTTCGACCCCATTCAACTTCTGGGTCTCCAAATTGTCCACGTGGCCTTTTGCAGCGCTCTAGCCCTTTCCTGGGCTATTTTACAGCCTTTTTAGTGCCCAAAAGTTGGGGTCCCCATTGACTTCAATGGGGTTCGGGGTTCGGGTTTGGGGTGAAGTTCGGATCTCGAACCCGAACATTTTCGGGAAGTTCGGCCGAACTTCTCGATCCCGAACAGCCAGGTGTTCGCTCAAATCTAATTATGAATAAAATTAATTAAATAAAAAGCACAATTGAAAGAAACGATGAAACGATGCGTAAAATCTCTGGCAATCTAGACTATGTAACAATCTAGATAAATTAGAACAAGAGATAATTGAAAAGAAAATTAAGAAACTTAACCCCTTAAGGACTCATTTTTGCGTTTTCGTTTTGCGCTCCCTGCCTTCCGAGAGCCATAACTTTTTTATTTTTCCGTTCACATGGCCATATGAGGGCTTTATTTTTGCGGGACAAGTTGTACTTTCCAATGCCACCATTTAATATTGCATGCGATGTAGTGGGAAGCGGGAAAAAAATTCCAAATGGGGTGAAATTGCAAAAAAAAAGCAATTCCACCACAGTTTTAAGGGTTTTTAAAATACGCCATTTAATGTGCGATAAAACTGACCATTTAGTTTTATTCTACAAGTCAGTATGAATCCGCGATAATATGTATGGTTTTTCTTGCGTTTTGATAGCAAAAAAAAATTCTAAAGTGGGAAATATTTAATTTTCATTTTTTGTCGCCATATTTTGACCCTTATAACTTTTTTGTAATTAAGTGTATGGCGTTGTATGCGGGCTTATTTTTTGCGGGGAGATCTGAACTTTTAGTAGATACCATTATGGGGTGTGTAGGACTTTTTGATCACTTTTTATTTAATTTTTTTATAGGAAATGAAGCGTCCAAAAACGGCGAATCGGTCATTTGGGCGCTTTTTTCCGTTTTTCTGTTCAACGTATGGGGGAATATATTTTTATATTTTTATACTACGGGCGTTTTCGCACATTGCGACACCCATTATGTATATATATTTTTTTTAATTATTTTATATTCATTTTGGGGAAAGGGGGGTGATTATAATATTTTTTTTTTTATATATATATATATATTTTTACACTTTTATATAGGTCCCATAGGGACCTATATAAATCAATCATCTTATTGCTTCTATCATAAACTCCAATACACTTGTATTGGAGTTTATGAGGATTTTACTACTTTCCTATGAAGCCCTATTGCTGCATAGGAAATAGTAAGTAGTAGCCTCGAATCATTCATTGAATTTGAGGCTATTACATCCAGCACTGCAATTTCCCCGATCACCACTAGGGGGAGGCGGAGCGCTGCCGAAAGTTTTACTTTCAGTTTTAGCGCGCGCAGATGCCATGGTCAGGATTGACCACGGCATCTGCAGGGTTAAAACATTGCGATCGGCATCGCTGCCGACCGGGATCATTAGCCGCGGGGGTCAGCTACATGAAACAGCCGGACCCCCACAGCGATGGCGCCCACAGCGGGCAGGAGCGGGCGCCATCCTTAGGGACCGGACCCATAACATATCCATAAGTCATGGGTCCTTAAGGGGTTAAATAAAATCCCAAAGTTGGACACACAAGGAATAATGAAACTGAAGAGACACAAAGAAGTATCACAAATGTAGTGGACACAATAGAGAACACACAGGATGATGTCATGAATAACAGGGATATATAAAAAAACACAAGATACAGAATCGTTTTGAGATATTAAAAGAAAGGCAACCTTTTTTAGACAGGACCCCGCCCCATCACAGGACACAAAGGAGACAAAAATCACCACAGGAAAGGACACGAACACAGAACACCAATCACTTCGGGGATCACCAATACAATTTGAGGAATAGGTCACAACCCTCACATCATGGCTAGTGATGAGCGGCAGGGGCAATATTCGAATTTGCGATATTTCACGAATATTTGGGCGAATATTCGCCATATATTCGAAAATTCGCAAATTCGTAATCTCCAGACATTATTTTCTTGTTTGCGAAAATTCGCATAAAAAATTCGCATAAATCCGCATTAAAAATTCGCATAAATTAGCATAAAAATTTGCATAAACTGGCATTTACAAGATACCTTTTAAAAACCAGTTTATGCGAATTTTTATGCTAATTTATGCGAATTTTATGCGAATTTTCGCAAACAAGAAAATAATGACATTATTTTCTTGCATGCGAAAATTTGCATATAAAAAATTCGCATAAAACGAATATTCGCAATTGCAAATATATTTAGCGATATTCTAAATATTCGCGAATTCTCGAAGTGCTGATATTCGAGATTAAAATTCGCAATTCGAAAATTCGTGATCAACACTAATCATGGCACAGAGCACATCATCAAAGATCGGACAGGCTTTACACTCAACAACATCACACTCCACAAAAGGAACACTACAACCACTAGAGATACCAATTAAGGATAAGGAGATACGAGGAAGACAAGGAAAAATACGGAGAGGAGGGAGGAAGAAGAAGGGACCACAGCAGATAGATGTCCATCCAATAAAAAATATTCAATTATTAATCTCTGTTCAAAAACTTTAACGGAAACTCAAAAACAATTACTCAATAAACGTAAGAACAAAGGAGAGCAACCGGATACTAGGACCACACGCTTTTATCCTGTAAGTGCGATTTTAACTTCAATAAATTGCTCTCGATGGTATTACACTATTGTGTAGCTATTTTCGGTATTTAGGTCGTTCATCTTCGGTGACGAGGTACCGTTCCTGTGTTTCACGCACACTCCTTAAGGCGAATCCGAGGCCTCACCGGAAAAGCAGCGCGGTTCCACGGATATATCTTAATTACTCAATAAAGGCTTAAAATTTGCTCCCACGGTTACTCTTAACAAGTTTGACACCTTTATAGGAGTAGAAAGATTCATTAGATGTCTTTGTTTCGAAAAATACTTTCTTAAAAATCCAATAAGAAGGAAGTTGTCAATAATGACCAATATACACATACTTCATGTAAAAAAATCTCAAAGAAATATCCAAGAAATGAGATTAGCCAGGAAATGGCCAGTTTTAAAGAATGTGTGGAGAATGACATACAGAAAATTAAGAATAATGTGAAATACAAACGTAACAATTTGTCAAGGGACGAAATTAGAGCAAGACTCCATTGTAATACAAGACTTTGAAAAATACAATGTTGAATGCCTACGCCAGCTATCAGATAAGGATACATATAAGAAACTTCCAAATGGTCCCACTAACCAATTTTATTCAGAATTGCTATCTTTTTGTGACAAAGGCAAAACTAGTGGCATTTTAAATGAGGAGGAACACAATTTTTTAGTCAATATACATCCACGGATGCCAATGTTTTATTGTTTACCTAAAGTGCATAAGTGTAAAGACAACCCTCCAGGTTGACCAGTTGTGTCTGGTATTGGGTCTCTTACCTACAACTTATCCCTATACATTTATGGATTATTGCAACTGAGAGTTAAAAATGTTCCATCTTACACTAAAGATACTACACAGATCATTCAAATAGTCGAGACAATGACATTCAGGGACCACTGGATTATGGGATCTCTTGACGTACAATCGTTGTTCACAATAATTAACCATGCACAGGGTAAAGAGGCAGTTAGGTCCCAATTGACATTAGACGGGAGACTAAATACAGCACAAATCAAATACGTAATTGAAAGTATAGACTTCATTTTAACCCATAACTATTTTAACTTTGAGGGAGATTTTTATTTACAGACACAGGGTACTGCCATGGGCATCAGGTTCGCCCCCAGTTATGCAAATTTATTTATGGCTGACTGGAAAAAGCAATACATTACACCAAGGCTGGGGATGGACCTGTTGCTCTGGCAAAGATATATTGATGATGTTTTTTTTATCTGGCAGACTGGCAAAAAAAGTTTAAACCATTTTCTAGAGGAGATAAATGTTAATGAAAGGAATCTTAAATTTTTAGACTTGAGGATTTCTGTTCAAGGAGAGCATTTCGATTGTAGTACTTTTATAAAACCTAAAGCTAGAAATAGCTGTCATCTCCCTAGTTGGTTGATCAATATTCCCCAGGGCCAATTTTGCAAATTAAACGTAACTACACATCAGAGACACAATTTAAGGTGGAGGCCCAAAACATGAGGGAGCAATTTTTAGAGAAGGAATACACTGTGGAAGTTTTAGACACAGCATTGACTAAAGTCAGAGATCTGGACAGAGGAACATTCTTTGAGGTTAAGGACGAACAAGAAGCAGAATCCAGACAGGTTAACATAAGGTTGATTCTACCCTTTAGTGAAGATTATAAGAAAATACGACATATTATAAATAGACATTGGTATCTACTTATGAAGGATAAAACATTAGGATCATTAATACCATCATTTCCGAAAATTAAGTTCACAAAAGCTCCCAACTTAGGTCTAAAAGTGGCGCCGACTGTAAGAAATCACCAGACTAATGAACTTACCATTCAGGATTGGACAGGCATACAGGGCTTCTTTGGATTTGGGAATTGCAGAAACTGCAAAATCCCATCCTTTCCTAAAAAACAAAAGAGATAATATCAACCACTAATAAACATTAACATGATATCTAAGATTTTCTTACATGCAATTCTGAAAATGTCATATACATTATAGAATGCCCATGTAGACGCCAATATGTGGGGAGAACTAAAAGACCTTTAAAGAAACGGATCTCAGAACATGTGGCTAACATAAAAAAATTTTTTGAGAACCATTCATTGTCTAGCTACTTTAAAATTTCACATAACCAGGACCCCTCTGGAATTAAATTTGCAGCAATAGATAAGGTACATAAAGATTGGAGAGGGGGCAATCATGTAGAAAAAATGTAGAGATTTGAAACTAAGAATTTTTGAACTGAATATGTTGTTACCTTCAGGTTTAAACGCATAATTCAAACTCTTCGGATTCCTATAAGAAAGGGTGGGCGCCTGTCTAACGACGATTAACCGCACTTTGTCTTGGTCCGGTTTTTCCTTTTTCAGATAGTCTCCCACTCCCAAGTCACCCCTAAAACCATTGAATAAGAAACCTTAAACTAGACATCTGTTCTCTCAACCTTTTTCACACAAATAGCACCAAGAGGAGATACTTACAGTTTATGCAGGAAAAGAAAGTCCTAACATCTCTACGGTAGATATCTTTGGATTATGGACCCCCCATTTCTTACATCTTTGGGCACGATCAATGGAAAGATTTATGTAAACTCCTTATAAAAATAGTTTTTTCGAAGTTTTACTGTTTTAGCTACAACTCAGTAGAACAATACACTATTAGAGATGGAATTAGAACCTTATGATATGTCTTTTATGATCCTGTTTTTGGTATAAATGCTCTTTTGTATAAAGTAAGTGCAGAATGTATAACTATGACAAAAGAAAGCAGTGTGCAAAAATGTGCTATGCCAGCTAAAAAGTAGTTTTACCTTTGTCCACAAATCAATGATGTTCTATTAAGAAAGATTATCCATTCCAGAGATTATGGATTGCCATGACCCCTATAAAGGAGGGGTGTTGTATGGGGGTTGTCAACCACTGAGGAAGGGGTAAACTTGTAAACCCCTAAACGTGTCTGGTGACATATCCCCTCAGTTTTAAGATAAAATACACCAGCTTTTACCCTTATACCAGGACAACAAGAAGTGGGGTTCGCTTGAAAGAACTATTATCCGCGCGATTGAATGGCACGGCACGAGAACAGGACAGACATTTCCACTGGCCCACGTGCAGGAGAAGCCCCCAGCGTGGTTATTCCAAGCTGAAGGAGCTCCCAATTCCGGAGTGCTGACGCACTACAATATCGAGCACTACTCAGGGAGCCAACTTACCCCATGACTCTGAGGTCCCGGTAAGACTGTTCTGTTTTATGAGACGGAAAGTATTCAGTTAGCGATAGCTTTCAGGTTATGAGCAGCGGGACGCCGCTCCTTGCATACTAGCTACTGGATTTATGCTGGCATAGGTGGACTTATTATTTTAAGCAACATTAATTCAATTTATTTGGACATATTAAGCTCACTAACTCTATCAACTATTATTAGTGCGGACTAACCTTTGTTTACCAGTGCTTTGATTGTATACAAGATACACACAATAACTCTGCATTGCCCCTCAGCCCATAGCTTTAATAGTAGAATTGCTGATAGGGGCAGTGCAGGGACAGTGTGGGAAAATCTTAGGGAGAGTTTTTAGACTCGGTAGGGAAAGCATAGGGAGACTACAGGGACAGTGCAAGCTCTGTGTAATCACCCAGTGCATCTTGTTCCATTGCTGTGCCATCTATACTTAATGTCTTCTTTTATACATAGACCGGAGTCTGTGCATTGTAATCGTGAGATTTCTGCCCCAATGTCCTCGTCTGCCTCCTTTTCCTGCACCTTGTCCCCAGCCTCCACTGTAGGCATAGTTCTGAATGGTCCTCCAGGAAACCACCTAATCAAAGCATGACGTCATGTGGGTATGCACCTGGTCAGCCTGGGTGAACATAGTCACACCATAAAGGAACTGCTCAGCGTCATTAATTAAGAAATCAAATCCTGGCTTTCTCCTTGCCAACTGGAGATAGGAAGCATGGTCACTGATAACAGGAAAAAACATTCTGTCTGCACTGTGTCAGGGAAGGCTGACCCATGCAAGTCTTCAAAATCATTGTCACACGGTTCCTCAAGTCTTCTACTGAACTGAACCAGAGTAAGGATCTTGAGTAAGAATCACAGCATAGAAACATAGAAACATAGAATATGTCGGCAGATAAGAACCATTTGGCCCATCTAGTCTGCCCAATATACTGAATACTATGAATAGCAACATGACAGCAACATGATCTGAAACAAGTTGATGTGGAGTCTGAACTGGTTTTTAC
Source organism: Bufotes viridis (assembly GCA_033119425.1). Lineage (NCBI taxonomy): Eukaryota > Metazoa > Chordata > Amphibia > Anura > Bufonidae > Bufotes > Bufotes viridis. The sequence continues at coordinate 9,127 of JAKVIS010000502.1, read as the reverse complement.
TGAGTACTTGGAATAAAAGCTGTCACTTTATGGAAGCTGGATTTTTCTCTTTTCTTCTTCTTATATATTGTTACACTTGTTCCCAGCGTGGTCCGTGCTTCCGTTTCTACTTAATTCAGGTGAGCGCAGCTAATCATTTTCTTTTTTGTTCATTGATCTTGCTCTGGTTCCAGCAGGTTTTGGGTTGCATTGGCAGGTCGACTTGGACACTTTGCTTTGCCTTTCTCTACTGTGCTAATCTTTGAATTCAGTCTCGTATCTGGGCTTTTCAGCAGTTCTGGTACCTTTGAGAGAGGTGCTGTTGGCCGCTGGCCCACTCTTAATACTCAGTCTCTAAACTGCAAGGGGTCATGGTGCTCTAAGAGCTGCTTCCCTTAGAAGACTCCTAATGCAGGAGGGGGTGGTTCCATCACTGCACCATGACTCGTCTCTTTCCAGCTATAAGTACCATTCTATCTAAAGATCTCTCTCTGCCAGATACACTGCCACCTGCTGGACAATAGGCACAGTGCATCTAATACAGTTGCATAACAATATTGTTAAGGCACAGTATAGGAGGACCTGGAATCAAACACAAATGACATTTTTTGTTAACCATTAGAGACAGTAGCAGGGTAAAGAATGGTAGTGCACACTCTGGGGTATCACAATTCTTCATGTTGTTGCCACCCTCCCCACTCTGTTATGGGGCCACTATTGTCACTTTTACTGCCACTGCTGCGGTTACAACCCTCCTCACTCTGTCATGAAGCCACTACTGTCTCTGTTACTGCCACTCCTGCTGCCACCCTCCCCACTCTGTCATAGGGCCACTACTTTATACTACTTTTTATGAAATTTATTAGACACTTGACCAGCATACTGGGATTGGGCCCTGAAGTTGGTTAAAAATACTGCGTTACAGTGGGCTGTAATACTCATGCACAGTAACTGTACAGCTAACAGAATTATTTAGCTGTAGAGTTGAGTGAACACCTGGATGTTCGGGTTCGAGAAGTTCGGCCGAACTTCACGAAAATGTTCGGGTTCGGGATCCGAACTCGACCCGAACTTCACCCGAACTCCATTGAAGTCAATGGGGACCCGAACTTTTGGGCACTTAAATGGCTGTAAAATAGCCCTGGAAAGAGCTAGAGGGCTGGAAAAAGCAGCAAAATGTAGGTAAATGCCCTGCAAACATATGTGAATAGGGAAATGACTTAAAATAAAATACAGAAAAATAATAAATAAACATTCTAAACTTGAGCCCAAGTGAGTGACAGTGGCACCTGTCACGCAGCAAACAGAGGATGTGGCAGCAACGCCACCACATCTGTCATTGTCACCAAGCATATCCACCAAATCCCATGGAAGTGTTCAGCTATCAGCTGTCCACCTCCCAAACACTGGAGAAAAAAAGAAATAGAAAGAGGAAGTACCCCCCTACCCATGGCTCTGAATGCCTTATTTCAAACTTCCTGGTCCTTTGAAATGCTGTCATTCTGTCTGGTGGACAGTTTTAAAAACCTTATGGCGGTGGCTATTCCACAGTACATGTATCCCAGCCGCCGCTACTTTTTCAGGCGAGCCTTCCCTTCTCTGCACAACCAAGTCGCGGAAAAAATCAAGTGTGCACTGCGCAACGCTATCTGTGGCAACTTCCACATAACCAACAACACAGTGGGTAAATGTAGCGGCTGGCCCAAAGGCGGATAGCATTTTTGTAAATGTCCTTCCGCCCCCGAGGATTGCTGGGCATTTCTCTTTGTATCCTGTTAGCTCCTCCTCCTCCTCGGCTTTCTCCTCCTCTACCTCTTCCTCATCCACTCAACGTAACACCTTCACCACCCACAGCAGCACAGCTAGGGGGAAATGACAGCAGGTTGTTTTAAAACTCCCTGTGTTTGAGCACCCTAATGAGATCTTGTGATATTTGCATTGCTTAATAGACTACTACCTTCAGGGACATAGAAGTTGTCTTGGTTCCTTTTTTTTTATTTGCTCTGTTTTCTTCATCCTTTTAATGCCTTCATTAGGCATGTTTATTTCTCAGTGTATGCTTCTAATATATATACCACTGTAAAGTTGACTAGAGATGAGCAAATTTGTTGAAATTCATTCTGGATCTGATTAGCCACATTTTTTAAAAACTTTGATCCATATCAAATATGCTCCAATTGCCTTGAAAGTTGGTATATAACACTCTCTGGAAAGAAAGGAAAGGGAAAAGGAAAAGAAAAACTCGGGATTTCTGGGTAATATATATGCATTGACTGGGGTGGCACTCCTCATATCGGAGAGTGCCTAGAATTTATAGTACATGTATGGAGTATTGTAAGTCAGGCAACGCTCCTCTGGGTTTCTGGGAAAAATATTTAGATTAACTTACCTAATCGTATCTGATGTTAGCAAATGTAAATTGTGTGAATTTTCATATAATTTCCCCTGAAACTCAGAGGACCATCTTACAATATTCTTGATGAATACTCAGTACTCTCCATAAGAGGAAATAGTACCCCAACCAAAGCCTCTCATAGAGGCAAGATTTGTCCAAAACAAAGACAGGACAAAAAGTCTAATTTCCTCATATATGACTTGATGAATCAAGCAAGGAGCAAACATGTTGGTATATGAGATGCACAATTGCACATTCTATGTGCCAACAATATGCACATTGTAGGAAAAACATGTTCATACATCTGCCCTAGTGCATTTTGTCCTACTACTTTTGCTCCTTTGCAAAGAAAAGAAAGGCAATATATTCTGAAGACAATTGTTATATTTTGCATTTTGATATTTTCCAGCCAAGGTTTATTTAAAAATTTACAATGAAAAGAACAATATAAAAAAACATTTTTATCATTTCGTTTTGCCACATTCATCCAAGGATCCTTAGCAACTTTTAGAAGATCAATTTCAGCAGTAAAAGATACACAATGACTTGAGTCAGGACGACTTTATGGACACTTATGCTGCCGATGGTGCTACTGGTAGTGCTGGCTTTCGTGCAGTTAAACATAACTTGAGTGGATAATCCTCTCTCATTTTGGGACTGACTGCCAAGATCACAGAAGGACTTCGTTGCACACCCACGAAAGGCTCTTGAAGTTGACAATAATCCTGCAAAAATCAACAGGAGGACTTTCATTGAACACAATATTAGACTAGAAATATGAAGATTTTTTAATCTAAACTCGGGTCTTTTTGACCATAGATACTAATCTTAGTAAAGCTCCAGGAAGATTTTCTATAAAACAGTTTTCATAAGTCTTGAAGGTTTGATTTTGAACCTAAATTAAATAGACTCCAGCCTACCCCAAGTGGACCACATCAGCCGCATGTTAATGGCGTCTCACATTATAATATGCGCATGCGTTTGATCACTATGTCTCTAGCGGTTGCTGCACGAGCATCCGGTAACCAAGCGACCGCCCCATGTGACCGGAGTGCGTCACTGGCCACGTAGTAACTCGCGCAAGCGCACCGCACAAGGGGAGTGACCGCAAGGAAATGAAAGTAATTAACCATGGAAACTACAGACAAATCAGTGATAGACTACAGTGTATAGAGGGCATCAGAAGATTTCCCAAATCATAATACGACACACATTTATCTGGTGACCATATAGGGGGAGGGTCCGGTCGGGCACGATTCCTTACTGGAAACAGCGGGAGTCGCGTCCCTCTTACCGCGCGACACAATCCCTCATCCCTGGGGTAAAGTGTCACGCCGCAGTGCGGTCCCAACCCCTACTAGTCACCCCACATATCCACGGCCTTATGTTAGCAGCAATATATTGATCCACATTAGGGAACTAGACAAGTTTAGTTAGCATTTTAAATAGTTGAACAGTAAGCCACATGGTGGCCGTTCATGCATTTATTTACACAGATGGGTGCAATCACCTGTTCAAATTCAACATTTTAACTAGCGAAAGGAAAGTATAACAGTATAAATAGACGCGGGTGCAAGGGTCCATTTGGGGTCCGGCTGGTTGAAGGCAAAGGTCTTCTCTCTAAAAAAGAAAGATAAAGAAATATCAAATTCAAAAATTGGCACTGTGATAAATGCATACACCACACAGGACAAAGATCGAGGCTAAGCAATGGAAGACGGCAAGCTCCTCAGAAAAGAGATACATTATACTCAGTGTTCAGACCTGTTGGTTTAAGTGTATTAAGACGGTAAATCCATCTTACTTCACATTTTTTTAGCAGCAATTCTCTGTTGCCACCTCTCTTCAAAGGTGGAATATGATCAATGATTCGGAATTTAAGATCTGATTCCTTTTGATTGGCCTCTAAAAAATGCTTTGACAGCGGTAAATCTTTTCTCTTTTGACGAATGGTATAGCGATGGTAATTAAAACGGGATTGGAAATCCTGAATAGTCTCACCCACATAAAGTAAATTACATGGACATACCAGTAGATATACTACAAAGGAACTGTTGCACGTCAAATAATGCCGTATCTTGTACATAGTGTTAGTCATGGGGTGAAGAAAATTATCGCCCTTGAGCATCTGCTTACAATTGATACAATTTAAGCATGGGTAGCAACCAAGCCTCTTGGGGCCTAGATAAGACTGCCCCTTACCCTGGCTTGGTGTTTCAGTTTTTACCAACTTATCGCGGAGGTTATCAGACCTCCTATATGCAAACATCGGGGGGTTATGAAATTCCTTGATATTAGGCATAGTACTCCTCAGTATAGGCCAGTGTTTTCTCACAATTCTGGCTATCCCAGGACTCTTTTGGGTATACGTAGAAATGAACTTAATCCGTTCAGTAGCCCTGTCCTTCCTTGTCTGTGTATAAGTCATTAGATTATCTAGATGTTTGCGGACTAGAGTATGTGGATACCCTCTATCCGTGAATTTTCTGGACATCTCATCTAGTCTCATATTTTTCTTAGTTGGATCCTGCACTATCCTAGACACCCGGAGAAACTGACTACGTGGGAGCGATCAAACCATAGGTCTGGGATGACAGCTTTCATATCGCAACAGATTATTGCAATCAGTAGGCTTTGTGTACAAATCTGTCACCAGTCTATTGTTACAAATAGAGACCATGGTGTCCAAGAATTGTACCTCCTGTGTCGAATAAGTCAATGTGAACTGAATATCAGGGTCTATGACATTCAAAAAACCGTTAAACTCCTGTAGCGACTCAACAGAGCCCTCCCAAATAACGAAAACATCATCTATGTATCGCCACCACCCGCGAACATGATGGTGGTGGTGGGACACATAGATGTGGTCCGTCTCTAGGGCAGCCATAAACACATTGGCATAGGTCGGTGCCATGTTTGAACCCATTGCGGTTCCGCGCAACTGCAAATAATACTCGGCCCGAAACGCAAAATAATTATACCTTAACACTATGTCAAGTAACTCAATGATGAAGTCCTTGCATTCTGGCGTATAATTAGTTTTGGTCAGACATTTGCGTATCGCCTTCACACCCCTACCATGATCAATAGAGGTGTAGAGGCTGACTATGTCAAATGACGCCAAAATGGTGGTGGAGGTAGTAACAACTTAAGAAATTTTCTGCAGAAAGTCACTAGTGTCACGAACAAAGGACGCAGCAGAGGTGGCATAGCCGTGGAGAATCTTATCCAAAAATATAGCTATATTAGAAAACACTGAATCCCTGCCAGACACAATTGGTCTGCCAGGGGGGGTCACTCAAGTATTTGTGTATTTTACATAACACATAGATGATAGGAGTACGTGGATGTTTATTCAATAGAGCAGTCTTAGCTCTATCTAGGGCATTTGTGATTACTTTAATGACTTCAAATTTAGGATCGTGTGCAAGTCTCCTGTACACTGCCGTGTCTTTGATCTAATTATCTCTTTGATATATTTCGAGGTGTCCATAATAAAAACGGCACCCCCTTTATCGGCTGGTTTAACCGCGAGGGAGTCGTTGTTACGGATCTCCACGAGTGCAGCCATTTCTGCCTTGGTGATGTTAGGTGAACAAAGTCCTGAACTATCATGTTCGTTTTTCAGGGAATCAATATCCAATTCAACAGCCGCCATGAAAGTTTCAATGGCCGGACTCTTGATCTGGGGATTGAAATCACTCTTAACTCTCAGATCAAACATGTCAAGTGTCAATTCACTGCCTCTAGGTACCATATAGTGAATAGTATCACTCGGATGTTGTGTGAACCATACTTTCAACTTAATATTGCGTAACAATTGGCTCAAATCAAGGCTTAACTGAAACCAATCAATTTTGGGTACAGGACAAAATGTCAATCCCTTGGCCAACAGTTCAATCTGCGATTGTGTTAAAGTAGTAGAGGAGATATTTACCACATTTGGTTTCTCCTCCGGATCGTCCGATTTTTGGTATGACGGGTTTCCTGTGTTTTTTCGCCATCTCTGGTGCCTTCTTCCACCACGTCTGGGCCTTTTGGAACCATGGCCTGGTCTAAAAAAGACTGCTCGTCGGTCAGCTTCTCTTTCTGAGTTATGGGTCTAGTCGAATCTTGTTTAGCCTTCTGCTGCTGTTTGTGATCCTGTATATTCCGTCTGTATCCCTTCTGTTCTTGCCAGAGTAGATAAAAAGGAGCTATTGCCTACCATGCCTTGCAAAATCCTCTCTTCATCCTGTTTGGTGTATGCAAATACTTCGGATGGGTCCATGGTGATAATATGGAAAAGTCAGAAAGCTGGGTGCACGCTACTAAGTCCAATAATATAAATCCAGAGATAGGCAGCAGCACGTCCAAAGGGCTTGGCGGGTGCAAAATCCTCAGGAGGACGGACAATCCTCCACGCATATATAGATCCCAGAGAAGAGGCAGCACTCCTGAGTTAAATGGTGATGACCCAATTTATTCCAAGGCAACGTTTCAGCCTACTCCATGAGGCCTTTGTCAAGCAATACAACAGTGCCACAAGCAAACTTATATAGTCATACAATAAATCATGTGATGTGGGCGTTACAAGGTGACATCATCAAATCATGTGATATGGGCGTTACAAAGTGACATCATCAAATCATGTGATATGGGCGTTACAAAGTGACATCATCAAATCATGTGATATGGGCATTACAAAGTGACATCATCAAATCATGTGATATGGGCGTTACAAAGTGACATCATCAAATCATGTGATCGAGTATACATATACATAGGAATAGTGTGTCCATCTGCATAGCAAAAAATATTCATAAATAACAAAAGTGACCCAAAAGGTCGGTGTACACGTGGATTGTGTAAACACAAATCTCACCAAAGTGGAATATAATTAAAATCTGAACAGTACTGGCAATGGGCGCTGTTCAGATATCATATATACTAGTCGTAAATAGACTCCAGCCTACCCCAAGTGGACCACATCAGCCGCATGTTAATTATATTCCACTTTGGTGAGATTTGTGTTTACACAATCCACGTGTACACCGACCTTTTGGGTCAATTTTGTTATTTATGAATATTTTTTGCTATACAGATTGACACACTATTCCTATGTATATGTATACTCGATCACATGATTTGATGATGTCACTTTGTAACGCCCATATCACATGATTTGATGATGTCACTTTGTAACGCCCATATCACATGATTTGATGATGTCACCTTGTAACGCCCACATCACATGATTTATTGTATGACTATATAAGTTTGCTTGTGGCACTGTTGTATTGCTTGACAAAGGCCTCATGGAGTAGGCTGAAACGTTGCCTTGGAATAAATTGGGTCATCACCATTTAACTGAGGAGTGCTGCCTCTTCTCTGGGATCTATATATGCGTGGAGGATTGTCCGTCCTCCTGAGGATTTTGCACCCGCCAAGCCCTTTGGACGTGCTGCTGCCTATCTCCAGATTTATATTATTGGACTTAGTAGCGTGCACCCAGCTTTCTGACTTTTCCATATTATCACCATGGACCCATCCGAAGTATTTGCATACACCAAACAGGATGAAGAGAGGATTTTGCAAGGCATGGTAGGCAATAGCTCCTTTTTATCTACTCCCACTGTCACTGAAATGAAGAGACGTTTTGAGGCCGATGGTAAACGCATGACTTCGATTGAATTGCATTGGAATACGTTAGCTGAGTATTATAAAGCTCACCGAGTGCCACGTGGAATTCGTTCACAGCTGAAACCTAATTTGTTCCCCATAGACTCCACTTATGCACAAAGGTTTATGCATATCTCCAACAAATACGCTATGGACATTCTACTTCTAAATTTGGAATACCTCCAACATGAACTGGAGCTCACACGCCAGAGGTACACCACTGTTGAAAGTGAATTGAGAACGGCTCTCACTCCACAAGAAATGGATTCTTATGTCTCTAAATATACGGATTATCTGGACAAACTCAGGAGAGAACAAGAGGTTATCAATCGCCGTAAATGGTTGAGAGATGAGGAGGATTATAAAAGAGGTAACGTCTACACCTGGCAAGAACAGAAGGGATACAGACGGAATATACAGGATCACAAACAGCAGCAGAAGGCTAAACAAGATTCGACTAGACCCATAACTCAGAAAGAGAAGCTGACCGACGAGCAGTCTTTTTTAGACCAGGCCACGGTTCCAAAAGGCCAAGAAGTGGTGGGAGAAGGCACCAGAGATGGCGAAAAACCACAGGAAACCCGTCATACCAAAAATCGGACGATCCGGAGGAGAAACCAAATGTGGTAAATATCTCCTCTACTACTTTAACACAATCGCAGATTGAACTGTTGGCCAAGGGATTGACATTTTGTCCTGTACCCAAAATTGATTGGTTTCAGTTAAGCCTTGATTTGAGCCAATTGTTATGCAATATTAAGTTGAAAGTATGGTTCACACAACATCCGAGTGATACTATTCACTATATGGTACCTAGAGGCAGTGAATTGACACTTGACATGTTTGATCTGAGAGTTAAGAGTGATTTCAATCCCCAGATCAAGAGTCCGGCCATTGAAACTTTCATGGCGGCTGTTGAATTGGATATTGATTCCCTGAAAAACGAACATGATAGTTCAGGATTTTGTTCACCTAACATCACCAAGGCAGAGATGGCTGCACTCGTGGAGATCCATAACAACGACTCCCTCACGGTTAAACCAGCCGATAAAGGGGGTGCCATTGTTATTATGGACACCTCGAAATATATCA
>JAKVIS010000501.1:0-44379 GCA_033119425.1 Bufotes viridis | reverse complement strand
CCAAGATTCATAGTGTCCGCTAAAACATATATTTTGTTCTGGGGTGAAATTCAATTGCCAATATAGCAATACCCTGAATCTGGTGTCCCAACTGTTGCATGCCAAGTTTCATAGTGTCCACAAAAGCATATACTTTGTTGTGGACTGAAATTCAATTGCCAATATAGCAATACCCTGAATCTGGAGTCCCAGCTGTTGCAGGCCAAGTTTCATAGTGTACGCAAAAACATATATTTTGTTCTGGGGTGAAATTCAATTGTCAAAATAGCAATGCCATAAATCAGTGGTTTCAGCTGTGGCTGGCCAAGATTCATAGTGTCCGTAAAAACATATATTTTGTTCTGTGGTGAAATTCAATTGCCAAAATAGCAATACCCTAAATCTGGTGTCCCAGCTGTTGCAGGCCAAGTTTCATAGTGTCCGCAAAAACATATATTTTGTTGTGGGCTGAAATTCAATTGCCAAAATAGCAATACCCTGAATCTGGATTCCCAGCTGTTGCAGGCCAAGTTTCATAGTGTCCGCAAAAACATATATTTTGTTCTGGGGTGAAATTCAATTGCCAAAATAGCAAAATCATAAATCAGTGGTTTCAGCTGTGGCTGGCCAAGATTCATAGTGTCCGCAAAAACATATATTTTGTTGTGGGGTGAAATTCAATTGCCAAAATAGCAATATCCTGAATCTGGTGTCCCAGCTATTGCACGCCAAGTTTCATAGTCTCCGCAAAAACATATATTTTGTTCTGGGGTGAAATTCAATTGCCAAAATAGCAATACCATAAATCAGTAGTTTCAACTTTGCCTGGTCAAGATTCATAGTGTCCGCAAAAACATATATTTTGTTCTGGGGGTGAAATTCAATTGCCAAAATAGCAATACCCTGAATCTGGTGTCCCAGCTGTTGCAGGCCAAGTTTCATAGTGTCCGCAAAAGCATATATCTTGTTGTGGGCTGAAATTCAATTGCCAAAATAGCAATACCCTGAATCTGGAGTCCCAGCTGTTGCAGGCCAAGTTTCATAGTGTCCGCAAAAACATATATTTTGTTCTGGGATGAAATTCAATTGCCAAAATAGCAATACCATAAGTCAGTGGTTTCAGCTGTGGCGGGCCAAGATTCATAGTGTCTGCAAAAACATATATTTTGTTCTGGGGTGAAATTCAATTACCAAAATTGCAATACCATAAATCAGTAGTTTCACCTTTGGCTGAGCGAAGATGCATAGTGTCCGCAAAAACATATATTTTGTTCTGGGGGTGAAATTCAATTGCCAAAATAGCAATACCCTGAATCTGGTGTCCCAGCTGTTGCAGGCCAAGTTTCATAGCGTCCGCAAAAGCATATATCTTGTTGTGGGCTGAAATTCAATTGCCAAAATAGCAATACCCTGAATCTGGAGTCCCAGCTGTTGCAGGCCAAGTTTCATAGTGTCCGCAAAAACATATATTTTGTTCTATGGTGAAATTCAATTGCCAAAATAGCAATACCCTAAATCTGGTGTCCCAGCTGTTGCAGGCCAAGTTTCATAGTGTCCGCAAAAACATATATTTTTTTGTGGGCTGAAATTCAATTGCCAAAATAGCAATACCCTGAATCTGGAGTCCCAGCTGTTGCAGGCCAAGTTTCATAGTGTCCATAAAAACATATATATTTTGTTCTGGGGTGAAATTCAATTGCCAAAATAGCAAAATCATAAATCAATGGTTTCAGCTGTGGCTGGCCAAGATTCATAGTGTCCGCAAAAACATATATTTTGTTGTGGGGTGAAATTCAATTGCCAAAATAGCAATACCCTGAATCTGGTGTCCCAGTTGTTGCAGGCCAAGTTTCATAGTGTCCGCAAAAACATATATTTTGTTCTGGGGTGAAATTCAATTGCCAAAATAGCAATACCATAAATCAGTGGTTTCAGCTGTGGCTGGCCAAGATTCATAGTGTCCATAAAAACATATATTTTGTTGTGGGGTGAAATTCAATTGCCAAAATAGCAATACCCTGAATCTGGTGTCCCAGCTGTTGCAGGCCAAGTTTCATAGTGTCCATAAAAACATATATTTTGTTGTGGGGTGAAATTCAATTGCCAAAATAGCAATACCCTGAATCTGGTGTCCCAGCTGTTGCAGTGCCAAGTTTCATAGTGTCCTCAAAACATATATTTTGTTCTGGGATGAAATTCAATTGCCAAAATAGCAATACCATAAATCAGTAGTTTCAGCTGTGGCTGGCCAAGATTCATAGTGTCACGCAAAAACATATATTTTGTTCTGGGGTGAAATTCAATTGCCAAAATAGCAATACCCTGAATCTGCTGTCCCAGCTGTTGCATGCCAAGTTTCATAGTGTCCATAAAAGCATATATTTTGTTGTGGGCTGAAATTCAATTGCCAATATAGCAATGCCCTGAATCTGGAGTCCCAGCTGTTGCAGGCCAAGTTTCATAGTGTCACGCAAAAACATATATTTTGTTCTGGGGTGAAATTCAATTGCCAAAATAGCAATGCCATAAATCAGTGGTTTCAGCTGTGGCTGGCCAAGATTCATAGTGTCACGCAAAACATATATTTTGTTCTGGGGTGAAATTCAATTGCCAAAATAGCAATACCCTGAATCTGGTGTCCCAGCTGTTGCAGGCCAAGTTTCATAGTGTCCGCAAAAACATATATTTTGTTGTGGGGTGAAATTCAATTGCCAAAATAGCAATACCCTGAATCTGGAGTCCCAGCTGTTGCAGGCCAAGTTTCATAGTGTCCGCAAAAACATATATTTTGTTCTGGGGTGAAATTCAATTGCCAAAATAGCAATACCATAAATCAGTGGTTTCAGCTGTGGCTGGCCAAGATTCATAGTGTCCATAAAAACATATATTTTGTTCTGGGGTGAAATTCAATTGCCAAAATAGCAATACCCTGAATCTGGTGTCCCAGCTGTTGCAGGCCAAGTTTCATAGTGTCCATAAAAACATATATTTTGTTCTGGGGTGAAATTCAATTGCCAAAATAGCAATACCATAAATCAGTGGTTTCAGCTGTGGCTGGCCAAGATTCATAGTGTCCGCAAAAACATATATTTTGTTCTGGGGTGAAATTCAATTGCCAAAATAGCAATACCCTGAATCTGGTGTCCCAGCTGTTGCAGGCCAAGTTTCATAGTGTCATAAAAACATATATTTTGTTGTGGGGTGAAATTCAATTGCCAAAATAGCAATACCCTGAATCTGGTGTCCCAGCTGTTGCAGGCCAAGTTTCATAGTGTCATAAAAACATATATTTTGTTCTGGGGTGAAATTCAATTGCCAAAATAGCAATACCATAAATCAGTGGTTTCAGCTGTGGCTGGCCAAGTTTCATAGTGTCCTGCAAAACATATATTTTGTTCTGGGGTGAAATTCAATTGCCAAAATAGCAATACCCATAAATCTAGTGGTTTCAGCTGTGGCTGGCCAAGTTTCATAGTGTCCGCTAAAACATATATTTTGTTCTGGGGTGAAATTCAATTGCCAAAATAGCAATACCCTGAATCTGGTGTCCCAGCTGTTGCAGGCCAAGTTTCATAGTGTCCGCAAAAACATATATTTTGTTCTGGGGTGAAATTCAATTGCCAAAATAGCAATACCATAAATCAGTGGTTTCAGCTGTGGCTGGCCAAGATTCATAGTGTCCGCAAAAACATATATTTTGTTGTGGGGTGAAATTCAATTGCCAAAAATAGCAATACCCTGAATCTGGTGTCCCAGCTGTTGCAGGCCAAGTTTCATAGTGTCCGTAAAAACATATATTTTGTTGTGGGGTGAAATTCAATTGCCAAAATAGCAATACCCTGAATCTGGTGTCCCAGCTGTTGCAGGCCAAGTTTCATAGTGTCCGCAAAAACATATATTTTGTTCTGGGGTGAAATTCAATTGCCAAAATAGCAATACCATGAATCAGTGGTTTCAGCTGTTGCTGGCCAAGTTTCATAGTGTCCGCTAAAACATATATTTTGTTGTGGGGTGAAATTCAATTGCCAAAATAGCAATACCCTGAATCTGGTGTCCCAGCTGTTGCATGCCAAGTTTCATAGTGTCCATAAAAGCATATATTTTGTTCTGGGGTGAAATTCAATTGCCAAAATAGCAATACCCTAAATCTGGTAGTCCCAGCTGTGGCAGGCCAAGATTCATAGTGTCCGCTAAAAACATATATTTTGTTGTGGGGTGAAATTCAATTGCCAAAATAGCAATACCCTGAATCTGGTGTCCCAGCTGTTGCAGGCCAAGTTTCATAGTGTCCACAAAAACATATATTTTGTTCTGGGGTGAGATTCAATTGCCAAAATAGCAATACCATGAATCTGGTGTCCCAGCTGTTGCAGGCCAAGATTCATAGTGTCATAAAAACATATATTTTGTTCTGGGGTGAAATTCAATTGCCAAAATAGCAATACCATAAATCAGTGGTTTCAGCTGTGGCTGGCCAAGATTCATAGTGTCACGCAAAAACATATATTTTGTTCTGGGGTGAAATTCAATTGCCAAAATAGCAATACCCTGAATCTGGTGTCCCAGCTGTTGCAGGCCAAGTTTCATAGTGTCCATAAAAACATATATTTTGTTCTGGGGTGAAATTCAATTGCCAAAATAGCAATACCCTGAATCTGGTAGTCCCAGCTGTTGGCAGGCCAAGATTCATAGTGTCACATAAAAACATATATTTTGTTCTGGGGTGAAATTCAATTGCCAAAATAGCAATACCATGAATCTGGTGTCCCAGCTGTTGCAGGCCAAGATTCATAGTGTCCGCAAAAACATATATTTTGTTCTGGGGTGAAATTCAATTGCCAAAATATCAATACCCTAGAATCTAGTGGTTTCAGCTGTGGCTGGCCAAGTTTCATAGTGTCCGCCAAAACATATATTTTGTTCTGGGGTGAAATTCAATTGCCAAAATAGCAATACCATGAATCAGTGGTTTCAGCTGTGGCGGGCCAAGATTCATAGTTGTCCGCAAAAACATATATTTTGTTCTGGGGTGAAATTCAATTGCCAAAATAGCAATACCATAAATCTAGTGGTTCCAGCTGTTGGCTGGCCAAGATTCATAGTGTCCACAAAGACATATTTTGTTCTGGGAGTGAAATTCAATTGCCAAAATAGCAATACCCTGAATCTGGTGTCCCAGCTGTTGCAGGCCAAGTTTCATAGTGTCCATAAAAACATATATTTTGTTCTGGGGTGAAATTCAATTGCCAAAATAGCAATACCATAAATCAGTGGTTTCAGCTGTGGCTGGCCAAGATTCATAGTGTCCGCAAAAACATATATTTTGTTCTGGGGTGAAATTCAATTGCCAAAAATAGCAATACCATAAATCTAGTGGTTTCAGCTGTGGCTAGGCCAAGTTTCATAGTGTCATAAAAACATATATTTTGTTCTGGGGTGAAATTCAATTGCCAAAATAGCAATACCATGAATCAGTGGTGTTCCAGCTGTTGCAGGCCAAGTTTCATAGTGTCACGCAAAAACATATATTTTGTTGTGGGGTGAAATTCAATTGCCAAAATAGCAATACCCTGAATCTGGTGGTCCCAGCTGTTGCAGGCCAAGTTTCATAGTGTCATACAAAAACATATATTTTGTTCTGGGGTGAAATTCAATTGCCAAAATAGCAATACCATAAATCAGTGGTTTCATCTGTGGCTGGCCAAGATTCATAGTGTCATAAAGCATATATATTTTGTTCTGGGGTGAAATTCAATTGCCAAAATAGCAATACCTGAAATCTGGTGGTCCCAGCTGTTGCAGGCCAAGTTTCATAGTGTCCTTAAGAAACATATATTTTGTTGTGAGGTGAAATTCAATTGCCAAAATAGCAATACCCTGAATCTGGTGTCCCAGCTGTTGCAGGCCAAGTTTCATAGTGTCCGCAAAACATATATTTTGTTCTGGGGTGAAATTCAATTGCCAAAATAGCAATACCATAAATCAGTGGTTTCAGCTGTGGCTGGCCAAGATTCATAGTGTCCGCAAAAACATATATTTTGTTCTGGGGTGAAATTCAATTGCCAAAATAGCAATACCCTGAATCTAGTGTCTCAGCTGTTGCAGGCCAGGATTTCATAGTGTCCGCAAAACATATATTTTGTTCTGGGGTGAAATTCAATTGCCAAAATATGCAATACCCTAAATCATGGTGTCCCAGCTGTGTGCTGGCCAAGATTCATAGTGTCCGCAAAAACATATATTTTGTTGCTGAGGTGAAATTCAATTTGCCAAAAATAGCAATACCCTGAATCTGGTGGTCCCAGCTGTTTGCAGGCTAAGTTTAATAGTGTCCGTAAAAACATATATTTTGTTCTGGGGTGAAATTCAATTGCCAAAATAGCAATACCATAAATCGGTAGTTTCAGCTGTGGCTGGCCAAGATTCATAGTGTCTGCAAAAACATATATTTTGTTCTGGGGTGAAATTCAATTGCCAAAATAGCAATACCCTGAATCTGGTGGTCCCAGCTGTTGCTAGGCCAAGATTTCATAGTGTCCTGCAAAACATATATTTTTGTTCTGGGGTGAAATTCAATTGCCAAAATGCAATACCATGAATCTGGTGTGTCCCAGCTGTGGCTGGCCAGATTCTAGTGTCCGCAAAAACATATATTTTGTTGTGGGGTGAAATTCAATTGCCAAAATAGCAATACCCATGAATCTGGGTGTCCAGCTGTTGCAGGCCAAGTTTACATAGTGTCCGTAAAAACATATATTTTGTTCTAGGGTAGAAATTCAATTGCCAAAATAGCAATACCATAAATCAGTGGTTTCAGCTGTGGCTGGCCAAGTTTCATAGTGTCCTGCAAAAACATATATTTTGTTCTGGGGTGAAATTCAATTGCCAAAATAGCAATACCATGAATCTGGTGTTCCCAGCTGTGGCTGGCCAAGTTTCATAGTGTCAGTAAAAACATATATTTTGTTCTGGGGTGAAATTCAATTGCCAAAATAGCAATGCCATAAATCAGTGGTTTCATGCTGGCATGGCCAAGATTCATAGTGTCCATAAAACATATATTTTGTTGTGGGGTGAAATTCAATTGCCAAAATAGCAATACCCTGAATCTGGTGTCCCAGCTGTTGCAGGCCAAGATTTCATAGTGTCCGCAAAAACATATATTTTGTTCTGGGGTGAAATTCAATTGCCAAAATAGCAATACCATAAATCAGTGGTTTCAGCTGTGGCTGGCAAGATATAATAGTGTCCCCAAAACATATATTTTGTTCGTGGGGTGAAATTCAATTGCCAAAATAGCAATACCCTGAATCTGGTGTCCCAGCTGTTGCAGGCCAAGTTTCATAGTGTCCATAAAAACATATATTTTGTTCTGGGGTGAAATTCAATTGCCAAAATAGCAATACCATAAATCAGTGGTTTCAGCTGTGGCTGGCCAAGGATTCATAGTGTCCACTAAAACATATATTTTGTTCTGGATGTGAAATTCAATTGCTTAAAATAGCAATACCTGAATCTGGTGTCCCAGCTGTTGCAGGCCAAGTTTCATAGTGTCCGCTTAAAACCTATATTTTGTTCTGGGGTGAAATTCAATTGCCAAAATAGCAATACCATAAATCAGTGGTTTCAGCTGTGGCTGGCCAAGATTCATAGTGTCACCAAAACATATATTTTGTTGTGGGGTGAAATTCAATTGCCAAAATAGCAATACCCTGAATCTGGTGTCCAGCTGTTGCGCATGCCCAAGTTTCATAGTGTCCATAAAAACATATATTTTGTTCTGGGGTGAAATTCAATTGCCAAAATAGCAATACCATAAATCAGTGGTTTCAGCTGTTGCTGGCAAAGATTTCATAGTGTCCGCAAAAACATATATTTTGTTCTGGGGTGAAATTCAATTGCCAAAATAGCAATACCCTGAATCTGGTGTCCCAGCTGTTGCAGGCCAAGATTCCTAGTGTCATAAAAACATATATTTTGTTCTGGGGTGAAATTCAATTGCCAAAATAGCAATACCATAAATCAGTGGTTTCAGCTGTGGCTGGCCAAGATTCATAGTGTCCTCAAAAACATATATTTTGTTGTGGGGTGAAATTCAATTGCCAAAATAGCAATACCCTGAATCTGGTGTCCCAGCTGTTGCAGGCCAAGTTTCATAGTGTCCGCAAAAACATATATTTTGTTCTGGGGTGAAATTCAATTGCCAAAATAGCAATACCATAAATCAGTGGTTTCAGCTGTGGCTGGCCAAGATTCATAGTGTCCGCAAAAACATATATTTTGTTCTGGGGGTGAAATTCAATTGCCAAAATAGCAATACCCTGAATCTGGTGTCCCAGCTGTTGCAGGCCAAGTTTCATAGTGTCCGCAAAAAGCATATATTTTGTTGTGGGGTGAAATTCAATTGCCAAAATAGCAATACCCTGAATCTGGTGTCCCAGCTGTTGCAGGCCAAGTTTCATAGTGTCCGCAAAAACATATATTTTGTTCTGGGGATGAAATTCAATTGCCAAAATAGCAATACCATAAATCAGTGGTTTCAGCTGTGGCGGGCCAAGATTCATAGTGTCTGCAAAAACATATATTTTGTTCTGGGGTGAAATTCAATTGCCAAAATAGCAATACCCATAAATCAGTGGTTTCAGCTGTGGCTGGCCAAGTTTCATAGTGTCCTGCAAAAACATATATTTTGTTCTGGGGTGAAATTCAATTGCCAAAATAGCAATACCATAAATCATGGTGTTCCCAGCTGTGGCTGGCCAAGTTTCATAGTGTCCGCAAAAACATATATTTTGTTGTGGGGTGAAATTCAATTGCCAAAATAGCAATACCCTGAATCTGGTGTCCCAGCTGTTGCAGGCCAAGTTTCATAGTGTCCGCAAAAACATATATTTTGTTCTGGGGTGAAATTCAATTGCCAAAATAGCAATACCATAAATCAGTGGTTTCAGCTGTGGCTGGCCAAGATTCATAGTGTCCGCAAAAACATATATTTTGTTGTGGGGTGAAATTCAATTGCCAAAATAGCAATACCCTGAATCTGGTGTCCCAGCTGTTGCAGGCCAAGTTTCATAGTGTCCGCAAAAAACATATATTTTGTTCTGGGGTGAAATTCAATTGCCAAAATAGCAATACCATAAATCAGTGGTTTCAGCTGTGGCTGGCCAAGATTCATAGTGTCCGCAAAAACATATATTTTGTTCTGGGGGTGAAATTCAATTGCCAAAATAGCAATACCCTGAATCTGGTGTCCCAGCTGTTGCAGGCCAAGTTTCATAGTGTCCGCAAAAACATATATTTTGTTCTGGGGTGAAATTCAATTGCCAAAATAGCAATACCATAAATCAGTGGTTTCAGCTGTGGCTGGCCAAGTTTCATAGTGTCCTGCAAAAACATATATTTTGTTCTGGGGTGAAATTCAATTGCCAAAATAGCAATACCATAAATCTAGTGGTTTCAGCTGTGGCTGGCCAAGTTTCATAGTGTCCGCAAAAACATATATTTTGTTGTGGGGTGAAATTCAATTGCCAAAATAGCAATACCCTGAATCTGGTGTCCCAGCTGTTGCAGGCCAAGTTTCATAGTGTCCGCAAAAACATATATTTTGTTCTGGGGTGAAATTCAATTGCCAAAATAGCAATACCATAAATCAGTGGTTTCAGCTGTGGCTGGCCAAGATTCATAGTGTCCGCAAAAACATATATTTTGTTCTGGGGTGAAATTCAATTGCCAAAATAGCAATACCCTGAATCTGGTGTCCCAGCTGTTGCAGGCCAAGTTTCATAGTGTCCGCAAAAACATATATTTTGTTCTGGGGTGAAATTCAATTGCCAAAATAGCAATACCCTGAAATCATGGTGTCCCAGCTGTTGCAGGCCAAGTTTCATAGTGTCCGCAAAAACATATATTTTGTTCTGGGGTGAAATTCAATTGCCAAAATAGCAATACCCTGAATCTGGTGTCCCAGCTGTTGCAGGCCAAGTTTCATAGTGTCCGCAAAAACATATATTTTGTTCTGGGGTGAAATTCAATTGCCAAAATAGCAATACCCTGAATCTGGTGTCCCAGCTGTTGCAGGCCAAGTTTCATAGTGTCCGCAAAAACATATATTTTGTTCTGGGGTGAAATTCAATTGCCAAAATAGCAATACCATAAATCAGTGGTTTCAGCTGTGGCTGGCCAAGATTCATAGTGTCCGCAAAAACATATATTTTGTTCTGGGGTGAAATTCAATTGCCAAAATAGCAATACCCTGAATCTGGTGTCCCAGCTGTTGCAGGCCAAGTTTCATAGTGTCCGCAAAAGCATATATTTTGTTGTGGGGTGAAATTCAATTGCCAAAATAGCAATACCCTGAATCTGGTGTCCCAGCTGTTGCAGGCCAAGTTTCATAGTGTCCGCAAAAACATATATTTTGTTCTGGGGTGAAATTCAATTGCCAAAATAGCAATACCATAAATCAGTGGTTTCAGCTGTGGCTGGCCAAGATTCATAGTGTCCGCAAAAACATATATTTTGTTCTGGGGTGAAATTCAATTGCCAAAATAGCAATACCCTGAATCTGGTGTCCCAGCTGTTGCAGGCCAAGTTTCATAGTGTCCGCAAAAACATATATTTTGTTCTGGGGTGAAATTCAATTGCCAAAATAGCAATACCATAAATCTAGTGGTTTCAGCTGTGGCTGGCCAAGATTCATAGTGTCCGCAAAAACATATATTTTGTTCTGGGGTGAAATTCAATTGCCAAAATAGCAATACCCTGAATCTGGTGTCCCAGCTGTTGCAGGCCAAGTTTCATAGTGTCCGCAAAAACATATATTTTGTTCTGGGGTGAAATTCAATTGCCAAAATAGCAATACCATAAATCAGTGGTTTCAGCTGTGGCTGGCCAAGATTCATAGTGTCCGCAAAAACATATATTTTGTTCTGGGGTGAAATTCAATTGCCAAAATAGCAATACCCTGAATCTGGTGTCCCAGCTGTTGCAGGCCAAGTTTCATAGTGTCCGCAAAAACATATATTTTGTTCTGGGGTGAAATTCAATTGCCAAAATAGCAATACCCTGAATCTGGTGTCCCAGCTGTTGCAGGCCAAGTTTCATAGTGTCCGCAAAAACATATATTTTGTTCTGGGGTGAAATTCAATTGCCAAAATAGCAATACCATAAATCAGTGGTTTCAGCTGTGGCTGGCCAAGATTCATAGTGTCCGCAAAAACATATATTTTGTTCTGGGGTGAAATTCAATTGCCAAAATAGCAATACCATAAATCAGTGGTTTCAGCTGTGGCTGGCCAAGATTCATAGTGTCCGCAAAAACATATATTTTGTTCTGGGGTGAAATTCAATTGCCAAAATAGCAATACCCTGAATCTGGTGTCCCAGCTGTTGCAGGCCAAGTTTCATAGTGTCCGCAAAAAGCATATATTTTGTTGTGGGGTGAAATTCAATTGCCAAAATAGCAATACCCTGAATCTGGTGTCCCAGCTGTTGCAGGCCAAGTTTCATAGTGTCCGCAAAAACATATATTTTGTTCTGGGGTGAAATTCAATTGCCAAAATAGCAATACCCTAAATCTGGTGGTCCCAGCTGTTGCAGGCCAAGTTTCATAGTGTCCGCAAAAACATATATTTTGTTCTGGGGTGAAATTCAATTGCCAAAATAGCAATACCCTGAAATCAGTGGTGTCCCAGCTGTGGCTGGCCAAGATTCATAGTGTCCGCAAAAACATATATTTTGTTGTGGGGTGAAATTCAATTGCCAAAATAGCAATACCCTGAATCTGGTGTCCCAGCTGTTGCAGGCCAAGTTTCATAGTGTCCGCAAAAACATATATTTTGTTCTGGGGTGAAATTCAATTGCCAAAATAGCAATACCATAAATCAGTGGTTTCAGCTGTGGCTGGCCAAGATTCATAGTGTCCGCAAAAACATATATTTTGTTCTGGGGTGAAATTCAATTGCCAAAATAGCAATACCCTGAATCTGGTGTCCCAGCTGTTGCAGGCCAAGTTTCATAGTGTCCGCAAAAAGCATATATTTTGTTCTGGGGTGAAATTCAATTGCCAAAATAGCAATACCCTGAAATCTGGTGGTCCCAGCTGTTGCAGGCCAAGTTTCATAGTGTCCGCAAAAACATATATTTTGTTCTGGGGTGAAATTCAATTGCCAAAATAGCAATACCCATAAATCAGTGGTTTCAGCTGTGGCTGGCCAAGATTCATAGTGTCCGCAAAAACATATATTTTGTTCTGGGGTGAAATTCAATTGCCAAAATAGCAATACCCTAAATCTGGTGTCCCAGCTGTTGCAGGCCAAGTTTCATAGTGTCCGCAAAAACATATATTTTGTTGTGGGGTGAAATTCAATTGCCAAAATAGCAATACCCTGAATCTGGTGTCCCAGCTGTTGCAGGCCAAGTTTCATAGTGTCCGCAAAAACATATATTTTGTTCTGGGGTGAAATTCAATTGCCAAAATAGCAATACCATAAATCAGTGGTTTCAGCTGTGGCTGGCCAAGATTCATAGTGTCCGCAAAAACATATATTTTGTTGTGGGGTGAAATTCAATTGCCAAAATAGCAATACCCTGAATCTGGTGTCCCAGCTGTTGCAGGCCAAGTTTCATAGTGTCCGCAAAAACATATATTTTGTTCTGGGGTGAAATTCAATTGCCAAAATAGCAATACCATAAATCAGTAGTTTCAGCTGTGGCTGGCCAAGATTCATAGTGTCCGCAAAAACATATATTTTGTTCTGGGGGTGAAATTCAATTGCCAAAATAGCAATACCCTGAATCTGGTGTCCCAGCTGTTGCAGGCCAAGTTTCATAGTGTCCGCAAAAACATATATTTTGTTCTGGGGTGAAATTCAATTGCCAAAATAGCAATACCCTGAATCTGGTGTCCCAGCTGTTGCAGGCCAAGTTTCATAGTGTCCGCAAAAACATATATTTTGTTCTGGGGTGAAATTCAATTGCCAAAATAGCAATACCATAAATCTAGTGGTTTCAGCTGTTGCAGGCCAAGTTTCATAGTGTCCGCAAAAACATATATTTTGTTCTGGGGTGAAATTCAATTGCCAAAATAGCAATACCATAAATCAGTGGTTTCAGCTGTGGCTGGCCAAGATTTCATAGTGTCCGCAAAAACATATATTTTGTTGTGGGGTGAAATTCAATTGCCAAAATAGCAATACCCTGAATCTGGTGTCCCAGCTGTTGCAGGCCAAGTTTCATAGTGTCCGCAAAAACATATATTTTGTTCTGGGGTGAAATTCAATTGCCAAAATAGCAATACCATAAATCAGTGGTTTCAGCTGTGGCTGGCCAAGATTCATAGTGTCCGCAAAAACATATATTTTGTTGTGGGGTGAAATTCAATTGCCAAAATAGCAATACCCTAAATCTGGTGTCCCAGCTGTTGCAGGCCAAGTTTCATAGTGTCCGCAAAAACATATATTTTGTTGTGGGGTGAAATTCAATTGCCAAAATAGCAATACCCTGAATCTGGTGTCCCAGCTGTTGCAGGCCAAGTTTCATAGTGTCCGCAAAAACATATATTTTGTTCTGGGGTGAAATTCAATTGCCAAAATAGCAATACCCATAAATCAGTGGTTTCAGCTGTGGCTGGCCAAGATTTCATAGTGTCCGCAAAAACATATATTTTGTTCTGGGGTGAAATTCAATTGCCAAAATAGCAATACCCTGAATCTGGTGTCCCAGCTGTTGCAGGCCAAGTTTCATAGTGTCCGCAAAAACATATATTTTGTTCTGGGGTGAAATTCAATTGCCAAAATAGCAATACCATAAATCAGTGGTTTCAGCTGTGGCTGGCCAAGATTCATAGTGTCCGCAAAAACATATATTTTGTTGTGGGGTGAAATTCAATTGCCAAAATAGCAATACCCTGAATCTGGTGTCCCAGCTGTTGCAGGCCAAGTTTCATAGTGTCCGCAAAAACATATATTTTGTTGTGGGGTGAAATTCAATTGCCAAAATAGCAATACCCTGAATCTGGTGTCCCAGCTGTTGCAGGCCAAGTTTCATAGTGTCCGCAAAAACATATATTTTGTTCTGGGGTGAAATTCAATTGCCAAAATAGCAATACCATAAATCAGTGGTTCAGTTTCATAGTGTCCGCAAAAACATATATTTTGTTCTGGGGTGAAATTCAATTGCCAAAATAGCAATACCATAAATCAGTGGTTTCAGCTGTGGCTGGCCAAGTTTCATAGTGTCCGCAAAAACATATATTTTGTTCTGGGGTGAAATTCAATTGCCAAAATAGCAATACCCTGAATCTGGTGTCCCAGCTGTTGCAGGCCAAGTTTCATAGTGTCCGCAAAAACATATATTTTGTTCTGGGGTGAAATTCAATTGCCAAAATAGCAATACCATAAATCAGTGGTTTCAGCTGTGGCTGGCCAAGATTCATAGTGTCCGCAAAAACATATATTTTGTTCTGGGGTGAAATTCAATTGCCAAAATAGCAATACCCTGAATCTGGTGTCCCAGCTGTTGCAGGCCAAGTTTCATAGTGTCCGCAAAAACATATATTTTGTTCTGGGGTGAAATTCAATTGCCAAAATAGCAATACCCTGAATCTGGTGTCCCAGCTGTTGCAGGCCAAGTTTCATAGTGTCCGCAAAAACATATATTTTGTTCTGGGGTGAAATTCAATTGCCAAAATAGCAATACCCTGAAATCTGGTGTCCCAGCTGTTGCAGGCCAAGTTTCATAGTGTCCGCAAAAACATATATTTTGTTGTGGGGTGAAATTCAATTGCCAAAATAGCAATACCCTGAATCTGGTGTCCCAGCTGTTGCAGGCCAAGTTTCATAGTGTCCGCAAAAACATATATTTTGTTCTGGGGTGAAATTCAATTGCCAAAATAGCAATACCATAAATCAGTGGTTTCAGCTGTGGCTGGCCAAGATTCATAGTGTCCGCAAAAACATATATTTTGTTCTGGGGTGAAATTCAATTGCCAAAATAGCAATACCCTGAAATCTGGTGTCCCAGCTGTTGCAGGCCAAGTTTCATAGTGTCCGCAAAAACATATATTTTGTTGTGGGGTGAAATTCAATTGCCAAAATAGCAATACCCTGAATCTGGTGTCCCAGCTGTTGCAGGCCAAGTTTCATAGTGTCCGCAAAAACATATATTTTGTTCTGGGGTCAAAAACATATATTTTGTTCTGGGGTGAAATTCAATTGCCAAAATAGCAATACCATAAATCAGTGGTTTCAGCTGTGGCTGGCCAAGTTTCATAGTAGTCCGCCTGCAAGCATATATTTTGTTCTGGGGTGAAATTCAATTGCCAAAATAGCAATACTCCTGAATCAGTGCGTCCCAGCTGTGGCAGGCCGGGCTCTCGTAGTTGTCCGCCAAAACATATATTTTGTTCTGGGGTGAAAATTCAA
This sequence comes from Bufotes viridis, assembly GCA_033119425.1. Taxonomy (NCBI): domain Eukaryota; kingdom Metazoa; phylum Chordata; class Amphibia; order Anura; family Bufonidae; genus Bufotes; species Bufotes viridis. The sequence continues at coordinate 28,981 of JAKVIS010000501.1, read as the reverse complement.
TTGTCCAAAATAGCAATACCCTGAATCAGTGGTGTACCAGCTGTGGCCGGCCAAGATTCATAGTGCGTCCGCAAAAACATATATTTTGATCTGCGGGTGAAATTCAATTGCCAAAATAGCAATACCATGTAAATCAGTGGTTTCAGCTGTAGGCTGGCCACATATCATAGTGTCCGCAAAAACATATATTTTGTTCTGGGGTAAATTTCAATTGCCAAAATAGCAATACCCTGAATCTGGTGGTCCCAGCTGTTGCAGGCCAAGTTTCATAGTGTCCGCAAAAACATATATTTTGTTCTGGGGTGAAATTCAATTGCCAAAATAAGTACCATAAATCAGTGGTTTCAGCTGTGGCTGGCCAAGACTATAGTAGTGTCCGCCAGAAACATATATACTTTGTTCTGGGGTGAGAATTCAATTGGCCGTAAATAGCAATACCCTGAATCAGTGGTGTCCCTAGACTGGCTCAGGCCAAGTATCATAGTGTCCGCAAAACATATATTTTGCTCTGGGGTGAAATTCAATTGCCAAAATAGCAATACCCTGAATCTTGGTGTCCCAGCTGCTGCAGGCCCAGGAGTTTCACGAAGTGTCCGCAAGTGAAAAACATATATATTTTGGTTCTGGGTGTGAAATTCAAATGCCAAAATAGCAATACCATAAATCAGTGGTTTCCCAGCTGTGGCTGGCCAAGTATCATAGTGATCCGCTGAATACAGCATATTTTGTTCTGGGTTGAAATTCAACTGCCAAAATAGCAATACCTCTGAATCTGGTGTCCCAGCTGCTGCAGGCCAACATTCATATGTGTCCGCAAAAACATATATTTTGTTCTGGGGTGAAATTCAATTGCCAAAATAGCAATACCCATAAATCTAGTGGTTTCAGCTGTGGCTGGCCAAGATTTCATAGTGTCCGCAAAAACATATATTTTGTTCTGGGGTGAAATTCAATTGCCAAAATAGCAATACCATAAATCAGTGGTTTCAGCTGTGGCTGGCCAAGTTTCATAGTGTCCGCAAAAACATATATTTTGTTCTGGGGTGAAATTCAATTGCCAAAATAGCAATCAATAATACCATAAATCAGTAGAGCCAGCTGTGAAGCTTGGCCAAGATTCATAGTGTCCGCAAAAACATATATTTTGTTGTGGGGTGAAATTCAACTGCCAAAATAGCGAATACCATCACCCAGTGCGTACCAGCTGTGGCATGGCCAAGATCTCATAGTGTCCGCAAAAACATATGTTTGATTGTGGAGTGAAATTCAACTGCCAAAATAGCAATACCCTGAATCTGGTGTCCCAGCTGTTGAGGGCCAAGTTTCATAGTGTCCGCAAAAACATATATTTTGTTCTGGGGTGAAATTCATTTGCCAAAATAGCAATACCATAAATCAGTGGTTTCATCTGTGGCTGGCCAAGATTTATAGTGTCCGCAAAAACACATATTTTGTCCGATTCATAGTGTCCGCAAAAACATATATTTTGTTGTGGGGTGAAATTCAATTGCCAAAATAGCAATACCCTGAATCTGGTGTCTCAGCTGTTGCAGGCCAAGTTTCATAGTGTCCGCAAAAACATATATTTTGTTCTGGGGTGAAATTCAATTGCCAAAATAGCAATACCATAAATCAGTGGTTTCAGCTGTGGCTGGCCAAGATTCATAGTGTCCGCAAAACATATATTTTGTTCTGGTGTGAAATTCAATTGCCAAAATAGCAATACCCTGAATCTGGTGTCCCAGCTGTTGCAGGCCAAGTTTCATAGTGTCCGCAAAAACATATATTTTGTTCTGGGGGTGAAATTCAATTGCCAAAATAGCAATACCATAAATCAGTGGTTTCAGCTGTGGCTGGCCAAGATTCATAGTGTCCGCAAAACATATATTTTGTTCTGGGTGAAATTCAATTAAAATAGAATACCCTGAAATCCAGGGTCCCAGCTGTTGTGGGCCAAGTTCTCATAGTGTCCGCAAAAAACATATATTTTGTTCTGGGGTGAAATTCAACTGCCAAAATAGCAATACCATGAATCTGGTGGTTCCAGCTGTTGCTAGGCCAAGTTTCATAGTGTCCGCAGAAACATATATTTTGTTCTGGGGTGAAATTCAATTGCCAAAATAGCAATACCATAAATCAGTGGTTTCAGCTGTGGCTGGCCAAGATTCATAGTGTCCGCAAAAACATATATTTTGTTGTGGGGTGAAATTCAATTGCCAAAATAGCAATACCCTGAATCTGGTGTCTCAGCTGTTGCAGGCCAAGTTTCATAGTGTCCGCAAAATACATATTTTGTTCTGGGGTGAAATTCAATTGCTAAAATAGCAATACCATAAATCAGTGGTTTCTCAGCTGTACTAGCGATGGTCCTTAATAGTCCAGAAAAACATATATTTTGTTCTGGGTGAAATTCAGTTGCTAAAATAGCATGCCATAGACTGGTGTCCCAGCTGCTGCAGGCCATTAAGATCTATAGTGTTCGGTAAAAACATATATTTTTGTTCTGGGGGGTGAAATTCAGTTGCCAAAATAGCAATACCATAAATCAGTGGTTTCAGCTGTGGCTGGCCAAGTTTCATAGTGTCCGCAAAAACATATATTTTGTTGTGGGGTGAAATTCAATTGCCAAAATAGCAATACCCTGAATCTGGTGTCCCAGCTGTTGCAGGCCAAGTTTCATAGTGTCCGCAAAAACATATATTTTGTTCTGGGGTGAAATTCAATTGCCAAAATAGCAATACCATAAATCAGTGGTTTCAGCTGTGGCTGGCCAAGATTCATAGTGTCCGCAAAAACATATATTTTGTTCTGGGGTGAAATTCAATTGCCAAAATAGCAATACCCTGAATCTGGTGTCCCAGCTGTTGCAGGCCAAGTTTCATAGTGTCCGCAAAAACATATATTTTGTTCTGGGGTGAAATTCAATTGCCAAAATAGCAATACCATAAATCAGTGGTTTCAGCTGTGGCTGGCCAAGATTCATAGTGTCCACAAACATATATTTGTTGTGGGGTGAAATTCAATTGCGAAATAGCAATACCATAAATCAGTGGTTTCAGCTGTGGCTGGCCAAGATTCATAGTGTCCGCAAAAACATATATTTTGTTGTGGGGTGAAATTCAATTGCCAAAATAGCAATACCCTGAATCTGGTGTCCCAGCTGTTGCAGGCCAAGTTTCATAGTGTCCGCAAAAACATATATTTTGTTCTGGGGTGAAATTCAATTGCCAAAATAGCAATACCATAAATCAGTGGTTTCAGCTGTGGCTGGCCAAGATTTCATAGTGTCCGCAAAAACATATATTTTGTTCTGGGGTGAAATTCAATTGCCAAAATAGCAATACCATAAATCTAGTGGTCTCAGCTGTGGCTGGCCAAGTTTCATAGTGTCCGCAAAAACATATATTTTGTTCTGGGGTGAAATTCAATTGCCAAAATAGCAATATTCCATGAATCTGGTGGTCCCAGCTGTGGCTGGGCCGAATTCATAGTGTCCGCAAAAACATATATTTTGTTCTGGGGTGAAATTCAGTATGCCAAAATAGCAATGCCATGAATCAGTGCGTGTGTCAGCTGATGGCTGGGCCAAGTTTCATAGTGTCCTGTAAAAACATATTTTGTTCTGGGGTGAAATTCAATTGCCAAAATAGCAATACCATAAATCAGTGTTTTCAGCTGTGGCTGGCCAAGTTCATAGTGTCGCCAAAAACATATATTTTGTTGTGGGTGAAATTCAATTGCCAAAATAGCAATACCCTGAATCTGGTGTTTCAGCTGTTGGCTGGCCAAGTTTCATAGTGTCACTAAAACATATATTTTGTTCTGGGGTGAAATTCAATTGCCAAAATAGCAATACCCTAAATCAGTGGTTTCAGCTGCTTGGCTGGGCCAAGATTCATAGTGTCCCGCTTAAAGCATATATTTTTGCGTCCTGGGGGTGAAATTCGGTATGCCAAAATAGCAATACCGCCGTCAGTGGTTTTCGGCTGTGGCCAGGAATTCATAGTGATAAAAAAACATATATTTTGTTGTGGGGTGAAATTAAATTACAAAAATGTAATGCCTGAGTCTGAATGTGTCAGCTGTTTATAAGGCCAAGTTTCATAGTGTCCGCATAAACATATATTTTGCTCTGGGGAGAAATTCACCTGCCAAAATAGCAATGCCACAAATCAGTTGGTTTCCTAGCTGTGGCTGGCCACAGATTCATAGTGTCACTGCAAAGCATATATTTTGTTCTGGGGTGAAATTCAACTGCCAAAATAGCATGTACCCTGAATCTGGTGTCCCAGCTGTTGCAGGCCAGGATTTTCATAGTGTCCGCAAAAACATATATTTTGTTCTGGGGAGAAATTCAGTATGCCAAAATAGCGCAATACCATAAATCAGTGGTTTCAGCTGTGGCTGGCCAGAACTCACAGTGTCCGCAAAAACATATATTTTGTTGTGGGTGAAATCTCAGTTGCCAAGGTAGCAGTACCCTGAATCTGGTGTCCCAGCTGTTGCAGGCCAAGTTTCATAGTGTCCGCAAAAACATATATTTTGTTCTGGGGTGAAATTCAATTGCCAAAATAGCAATACCCTGAAATCAGTGGTTTCAGCTGTTGCAGGCCAAGTTTCATAGTGTCCGCAAAAACATATATTTTGTTCTGGGGTGAAATTCAATTGCCAAAATAGCAATACCATAAATCAGTGGTTTTCAGCTGTGGCTGGCCAAGATTCATAGTGTCCGCAAAAACATATATTTTGTTCTGGGGTGAAATTCAATTGCCAAAATAGCAATACCCTGAATCTGGTGTCCCAGCTGTTGCAGGCCAAGTTTCATAGTGTCCGCAAAAACATATATTTTGTTCTGGGGTGAAATTCAATTGCCAAAATAGCAATACCATAAATCAGTGGTTTCAGCTGTGGCTGGCCAAGATTCATAGTGTCCGCAAAAACATATATTTTGTTGTGGGGTGAAATTCAATTGCCAAAATAGCAATACCATAAATCAGTGGTTTCAGCTGTGGCTGGCCAAGATTCATAGTGTCCGCAAAAACATATATTTTGTTGTGGGGTGAAATTCAATTGCCAAAATAGCAATACCATAAATCAGTGGTTTCAGCTGTGGCTGGCCAAGATTCATAGTGTCCGCAAAAACATATATTTTGTTCTGGGAGTGAAATTCAATTGCCAAAATAGCAATACCATAAATCAGTGGTTTCAGCTGTGGCTGGCCAAGTTTCATAGTGTCCGCAAAAACATATATTTTGTTCTGGGGTGAAATTCAATTGCCAAAATAGCAATACCATAAATCAGTGGTTTCAGCTGTGGCTGGCCAAGTTTCATAGTGTCCGCAAAAACATATATTTTGTTGTGGGGTGAAATTCAATTGCCAAAATAGCAATACCCTGAATCTGGTGTCCCAGCTGTTGCAGGCCAAGTTTCATAGTGTCCGCAAAAACATATATTTTGTTCTGGGGTGAAATTCAATTGCCAAAATAGCAATACCATAAATCAGTGGTTTCAGCTGTGGCTGGCCAAGATTCATAGTGTCCGCAAAAACATATATTTTGTTGTGGGGTGAAATTCAATTGCCAAAATAGCAATACCCTGAATCTGGTGTCCCAGCTGTTGCAGGCCAAGTTTCATAGTGTCCGCAAAAACATATATTTTGTTCTGGGGTGAAATTCAATTGCCAAAATAGCAATACCATAAATCAGTGGTTTCAGCTGTGGCTGGCCAAGTTTCATAGTGTCCTGCAAAAACATATATTTTGTTCTGTGGTGAACAATGCCAAAATAGCAATACTATAAATCAGTGGTTTCCAGCTGTGGCTGGCCAAGATTCATAGTGTGTCCGCGCAAAAACATATTTTGTTATGGGGTGAAATTCAATTGCTAAAGAGCACACTGAGTCTGGTGTCCCAGCTGTTGCAGGCCAAGATTTCATAGTGTCCGCAAAAACATATATTTTTGTTCGTGGGATGAAATTCCAATTTGCCAAAATAGGCAATACCTATAAATCAGTGGTTTCGCCTGTGGCTGGCCAAGATTCATAGTGTTCCGCAAAGCATATATTTTGTTCGTGGGTGAAATTCAATTGCCAATATAGCAATACTCCTGAGTCTGGTGTCCCAGCTGTTGCTAGGCCAGGATTTCATAGTGTCCGCAAGCATATATTTTGTTCTGGGCTGAAATTCAATTTGCCAAAATAGCAGTGCCACATGAAATCTGGTGGTCCCAGCTGTGGCTGGCCCAGATTCATAGTGTCCGCAAAAACATATATTTTGTTCTGGGGTGAAATTCCAGTGCCAAAATAGCAAAATCATAAGTCAGTGGTATTCAGCTGTGGCTGGCCAAGATTCATAGTGTCACTTAAAAAACATATATTTTGTTGTAAGAAATCCAATTGCCAAATTTAGCACAATACTGTAATCACGGTGGTCCCAGCCGTTGCGCGCCAAGTTTCATAGTGTCCGCAAAAACATATATTTTGTTGTGGGGTGAAATTCAATTGCCAAAATAGCAATACCATAAATCAGTGGTTTCAGCTGTGGCTGGCCAAGTTTCATAGTGTCCGCAAAAACATATATTTTGTTCTGGGGTGAAATTCAATTGCCAAAATAGCAATACCATAAATCAGTGGTTTCAGCTGTGGCAGGCCAAGTTTCATAGTGTCCGCAAAAAACATATATTTTGTTCTGGGGTGAAATTCAATTGCCAAAATAGCAATACCATAAATCAGTGGTTTCAGCTGTGGCTGGCCAAGTTTCATAGTGTCCGCAAAAACATATATTTTGTTCTGGGGTGAAATTCAATTGCCAAAATAGCAATACCATAAATCAGTGGTTTCAGCTGTGGCTGGCCAAGATTTCATAGTGTCCGCAAAAACATATATTTTGTTCTGGGGTGAAATTCAATTGCCAAAATAGCAATACCCTGAAATCTGGTGTTTCAGCTGTTGCAGGCCAAGTTTCATAGTGTCCGCAAAAACATATATTTTGTTCTGGGGTGAAATTCAATTGCCAAAATAGCAATACCATAAATCAGTGGTTTCAGCTGTGGCTGGCCAAGATTTCATAGTGTCCGCAAAAACATATATTTTGTTCTGGGGTGAAATTCAATTGCCAAAATAGCAATACCATAAATCAGTGGTTTCAGCTGTGGCTGGCCAAGTTTCATAGTGTCCGCAAAAAACATATATTTTGTTCTGGGGTGAAATTCAATTGCCAAAATAGCAATACCCTGAAATCTGGTGGTTTCAGCTGTTGCAGGCCAAGTTTCATAGTGTCCGCAAAAACATATATTTTGTTCTGGGGTGAAATTCAATTGCCAAAATAGCAATACCATAAATCAGTGGTTTCAGCTGTGGCTGGCCAAGATTTCATAGTGTCCGCAAAAACATATATTTTGTTCTGGGGTGAAATTCAATTGCCAAAATAGCAATACCCTGAAATCTAGTGGTCCCAGCTGTTGCAGGCCAAGTTTCATAGTGTCCGCAAAAACATATATTTTGTTCTGGGGTGAAATTCAATTGCCAAAATAGCAATACCCATAAATCAGTGGTTTCAGCTGTGGCTGGCCAAGTTTCATAGTGTCCGCAAAAACATATATTTTGTTCTGGGGTGAAATTCAATTGCCAAAATAGCAATACCCATAAATCAGTGGTTTCAGCTGTGGCTGGCCAAGTTTCATAGTGTCCGCAAAAACATATATTTTGTTGTGGGGTGAAATTCAATTGCCAAAATAGCAATACCCTGAATCTGGTGTCCCAGCTGTTGCAGGCCAAGTTTCATAGTGTCCGCAAAAACATATATTTTGTTCTGGGGTGAAATTCAATTGCCAAAATAGCAATACCATAAATCAGTGGTTTCAGCTGTGGCTGGCCAAGATTCATAGTGTCCGCAAAAACATATATTTTGTTCTGGGGTGAAATTCAATTGCCAAAATAGCAATACCCTGAATCTGGTGTCCCAGCTGTTGCAGGCCAAGTTTCATAGTGTCCGCAAAAACATATATTTTGTTCTGGGGTGAAATTCAATTGCCAAAATAGCAATACCATAAATCAGTGGTTTCAGCTGTGGCTGGCCAAGATTCATAGTGTCCGCAAAAACATATATTTTGTTGTGGGGTGAAATTCAATTGCCAAAATAGCAATACCCTGAATCTGGTGTCCCAGCTGTTGCAGGCCAAGTTTCATAGTGTCCGCAAAAACATATATTTTGTTCTGGGGTGAAATTCAATTGCCAAAATAGCAATACCATAAATCAGTGGTTTCAGCTGTGGCTGGCCAAGATTTCATAGTGTCCGCAAAAACATATATTTTGTTCTGGGGTGAAATTCAATTGCCAAAATAGCAATACCATAAATCAGTGGTTTTCAGCTGTGGCTGGCCAAGATTTCATAGTGTCCGCAAAAACATATATTTTGTTCTGGGGTGAAATTCAATTGCCAAAATAGCAATACCCATAAATCTAGTGGTTTCAGCTGTTGCAGGGCCAAGATTTCATAGTGTCCGCAAAAACATATATTTTGTTCTGGGGTGAAATTCAATTGCCAAAATAGCAATACCATAAATCAGTGGTTTCAGCTGTGGCTGGCCAAGTTTCATAGTGTCCGCAAAAACATATATTTTGTTGTGGGGTGAAATTCAATTGCCAAAATAGCAATACCATAAATCAGTGGTTTCAGCTGTGGCTGGCCAAGTTTCATAGTGTCCGCAAAAACATATATTTTGTTCTGGGGTGAAATTCAATTGCCAAAATAGCAATACCATAAATCAGTGGTTTCAGCTGTGGCTGGCCAAGTTTCATAGTGTCCGCAAAAACATATATTTTGTTGTGGGGTGAAATTCAATTGCCAAAATAGCAATACCCTGAATCTGGTGTCCCAGCTGTTGCAGGCCAAGTTTCATAGTGTCCGCAAAAACATATATTTTGTTCTGGGGTGAAATTCATTTGCAAAAATAGAAATACCATAAATCAGTGGTTTTCAGCTGTGGCTGGCCAAGATTCATAGTGTCCGCAAAAACATATATTTTGTTGTGGGGTGAAATTCAATTGCCAAAATAGCAATACCCTGAATCTGGTGTCACAGCTGTTGCAGGCCAAGTTTCATAGTGTCCGCAAAAACATATATTTTGTTCTGGGGTGAAATTCAATTGCCAAAATAGCAATACCATAAATCAGTGGTTTCAGCTGTGGCTGGGCCAAGATTCATAGTGTCTGCAAAAACATATATTTTGTTCTGGGAGTGAAATTCAATTGCCAAAATAGCAATACCATAAATCAGTGGTTTCAGCTGTGGCTGGCCAAGTTTCATAGTGTCCTGCAAAAAACATATATTTTGTTCTGGGGTGAAATTCAATTGCCAAAATAGCAATACCATAAATCAGTGGTTTCAGCTGTGGCTGGCCAAGTTTCATAGTGTCCGCAAAAACATATATTTTGTTGTGGGGTGAAATTCAATTGCCAAAATAGCAATACCCTGAATCTGGTGTCCCAGCTGTTGCAGGCCAAGTTTCATAGTGTCCGCAAAAAACATATATTTTGTTCTGGGGTGAAATTCAATTGCCAAAATAGCAATACCATAAATCAGTGGTTTCAGCTGTGGCTGGCCAAGATTCATGTCCGCAAAAACATATATTTGTTAGTGAAATTGCCAAAATAGCACACTTGAATCTAGTCCCAGTTGTTGTGGCACAAGTTTGCTAGTGTCCGCAAAAACATATATTTTGTTCTGGGTGAAATTCAATTGCCAAAATAGCAATACCATAAATCAGTGGTTTCAGCTGTGGCTGCCGAGATTCATAGTGTCCGCAAAAACATATATTTTTGTTGCTGGGGTGAAATTCAACTGCCAAAAGTAGCAATACCCTGAATCTGGAGTCCCAGCTGTTGCAGGCCAAGTTTCATAGTGTCCGCAAAAACATATATTTTGTTCTGGGGTGAAATTCAATTGCCAAAATAGCAATACCATAAATCAGTGGTTTCAGCTGTGGCTGGCCAAGATTCCATAGTGATCCGCAAAAACATATATTTTGTTCGTGGGGTGAAATTCAATTGCCAAAATAGCAGTACCCTGAATCTGGTGGTCCCAGCTGTGGCATGGCCAAGTTTCATAGTGTCCGCAAAATCATATATTTTGTTCTGGGTGAAATTCAATTGCCAAAATAGCAGTAACCATGAATCATGCGGTCCCAGCTGTGGCAGGCCAAGTTTCATAGTGTCCGCAAAAACATATATTTTGTTCTGGGGTGAAATTCAATTGCCAAAATAGCAATACCCTAAATCTGGTGTCCCAGCTGTTGCAGGCCAAGTTTCATAGTGTCCGCAAAAACATATATTTTGTTCTGGGGTGAAATTCAATTGCCAAAATAGCAATACCCTGAATCAGTGGTGTCTCAGCTGTTGCAGGCCAAGATTCATAGTGTCCATCAAAAACATATATTTTGTTCTGGGGTGAAATTCAATTGCCAAAATAGCAATACCATAAATCAGTGAGTTTCAGCTGTGGCTGGCCAAGATTCATAGTGTCCGCAAAAACATATATTTTGTTCTGGGGTGAAATTCAATTGCCAAAATAGCAATACCATAAATCAGTGGTCTTCAGCTGTGGCGGGCCAAGATTCCTAGTGTCTTCAAAAACATATATTTTGTTCTGGGGTGAAATTCAATTGCCAAAATAGCAATACCATAAATCAGTGGTTTCAGCTGTGGCTGGCCAAGATTCATAGTGTCCACAAAAACATATATTTTGTTGTGGGGTGAAATTCAATTGCCAAAATAGCAGTACCATAAATCAGTGGTTTCAGCTGTGGCTGGCCAAGTTTCATAGTGTCGTGCAAATTATATATTTTGTTCTGGGGTGAAATTCAATTGCTAAAATTGCAATAACATAAATCAGCGGTTTCAGCTGTGGCTGGCCAAGTTTCATAGTGTCCGCAAAAACATATATTTTGTTGTGGGGTGAAATTCAATTGCCAAAATAGCAATACCCTGAATCTGGTGTCCCAGTTGTTGCAGGCCAAGTTTCATAGTGTCCGCAAAAACATATATTTTGTTCTGGGGTGAAATTCATTTGAAAAAATAGAAATACCATAAATCAGTGTTTTCAGCTGTGGCTTGCCAAGATTCATAGTGTCCGCAAAAACATATATTTTGTTGTGGGGTGAAATTCAATTGCCAAAATAGCAATACCCTGAATCTGGAGTAACAGCTGTTGCAGGCCAAGTTTCATAGTGTCCATAAAAACATATATTTTGTTCTGGGGTGAAATTCAATTGCCAAAATAGCAATACCATAAATCAGTGGTTTCAGCTGTGGCGGGCCAAGATTCCTAGTGTCTGCAAAAACATATATCTTGTTCTGGAGTGAAATTCAATTGCCAAAATAGCAATACCATAAATCAGTGGTTTCAGCTGTGGCTGGCCAAGTTTCATAGTGTCCTGCAAATTATATATTTTGTTCTGAGGTGAAATTCAATTGCTAAAATTAGCAATACCATAAATCAGCGGTTTCAGCTGTGGCTGGCCAAGTTTCATAGTGTCCGCAAAAACATATATTTTGTTGTGGGGTGAAATTCAATTGCTAAAATAGCAATACCCTGAATCTGGTGTCCCAGCTGTTGCATGCCAAGTTTCATAGTGTCCACAAAAACACATATATTTTGTTCTGGGATGAAATTCAATTGCCAAAATAGCAATACCATAAATCAGTAGTTTCACGCTGTGGCTGGCCAAGATTCATAGTGTCGCAAAAACATATATTTTGTTCTGGGGTGAAATTCAATTGCCAAAATAGCAATACCATGAATCTAGTGGTCTCAGCTGTTGCTGGCCAAGTTTCATAGTGTCCCGCAAAACATATATATTTTGTTGTGGGGTGAAATTCAATTGCCAAAATAGCAATAACCTGAATCTGGGTCCCAGCTGTTGCAGGCCAAGTTTCATAGTGTCCGCAAAAACATATATTTTGTTCTGGGGTGAAATTCAATTGCCAAAATAGCAATACCATAAATCTAGTGGTTTCAGCTGTGGCTGGCCAAGATTTCATAGTGTCCTGCAAAAACATATATTTTGTTCTGGGGTGAAATTCAATTGCCAAAATAGCAATACCATAAATCAGTGGTTTCAGCTGTTGCTGGCCAAGATTCATAGTGTCCGCAAAAACATATATTTTGTTCTGGGGTGAAATTCAATTGCCAAAATAGCAATACCATGAATCTGGTGGTTTCAGCTGTGGCAGGCCAAGTTTCATAGTGTCCGCAAAAACATATATTTTGTTGTGGGGTGAAATTCAATTGCCAAAATAGCAATACCATAAATCAGTGGTTTCAGCTGTGGCTGGCCAAGATTCATAGTGTCCGCAAAAACATATATTTTGTTCTGGGGTGAAATTCAATTGCCAAAATAGCAATACCATAAATCAGTGGTTTCAGCTGTGGCTGGCCAAGATTCATAGTGTCTGCAAAACATATATTTTGTTCTGGGGTGAAATTCAATTGCCAAAATAGCAATACCATAAATCAGTGGTTTCAGCTGTGGCTGGCCAAGTTTCATAGTGTCCTGCAAATTATATATTTTGTTCTGGGGTGAAATTCAATTGCTAAAATTGCAATACCATAAATCAGCGGTTTCAGCTGTGGCTGGCCAAGTTTCATAGTGTCCGCAAAAACATATATTTTGTTGTGGGGTGAAATTCAATTGCCAAAATAGCAATACCCTGAATCTGGTGTCCCAGCTGTTGCAGGCCAAGTTTTCATAGTGTCCGCAAAAACATATATTTTGTTCTGGGGTGAAATTCAATTGCCAAAATAGCAATACCATAAATCAGTGGTTTCAGCTGTGGCTGGCCAAGATTCATAGTGTCCGCAAAAACATATATTTTGTTGTGGGGTGAAATTCAATTGCCAAAATAGCAATACCCTGAATCAGTGGTGTCACAGCTGTTGCAGGCCAAGTTTCATAGTGTCCGCAAAAACATATATTTTGTTCTGGAGTGAAATTCAATTGCCAAAATAGCAATACCATAAATCAGTGGTTTCAGCTGTGGCGGGCCAAGATTCCTAGTGTCTTGCAAAACATATATTTTGTTCTGGAGTGAAATTCAATTGCCTAAAATAGCAATACCATAAATCAGTGTGGTTTCAGCTGTGGCTGGCCAAGTTTCATAGTGTCCTGCAAAATTATATATTTTGTTCTGGGGTGAAATTCAATTGCTAAAATTGCAATACCATAAATCAGCGGTTTCAGCTGTGGCTGGCCAAGTTTCATAGTGTCCGTAAAAACATATATTTTGTTGTGGGGTGAAATTCAATTGCCAAAATAGCAATACCCTGAATCTGGTGTCCCAGCTGTTGCAGGCCAAGTTTCATAGTGTCCGCAAAAACATATATTTTGTTCTGGGGTGAAATTCAATTGCCAAAAATAGCAATACCATAAATCAGTGTGTTTCAGCTGTGGCTGGCCAAGATTCATAGTGTCCGCAAAAACATATATTTTGTTGTTGGGTGAAATTCACTTGCCAAAATAGCAATACCCTGAATCTGGTGTAACAGCTGATGCAGGCCAAGTTTCATAGTGTCCGCAAAACATATATTTTGTTCTGGGGTGAAATTCAATTGCCAAAATAGCAATACCATAAATCAGTGGTTTCAGCTGTGGCGGGCCAAGATTCTTAGTGTCTGCAAAAACATATATCTTGTTCTGGGGTGAAATTCAATTGCCAAAATAGCAATACCATAAATCAGTGGTTTCAGCTGTGGCTGGCCAAGTTTCATAGTGTTCTGCAAATTATATATTTTGTTCTAGGGTGAAATTCAATTGCTAAAATTGCAATACCATAAATCAGCGGTTTCAGCTGTGGCTGGCCAAGTTTCATAGTGTCCGCAAAAACATATATTTTGTTGTGGGGTGAAATTCAATTGCCAAAATAGTAATACCCTGAATCTGGTGTCCCAGCTGTTGCAGGTCAAGTTTCATAGTGTCCGCAAAAACATATATTTTGTTCTGTGGTGAAATTCAATTGCCAAAATAGCAATACTATAAATCAGTGGTTTCAGCTGTGGCTGGCCAAGATTCATAGTGTCCGCAAAAACATATATTTTGTTATGGGGTGAAATTCAATTGCTAAAATAGCAATACCCTGAATCTGGTGTCCCAGCTGTTGCATGCCAAGTTTCATAGTGTCCGCAAAAACATATATTTTGTTCTGGGATGAAATTCAATTGCCAAAATAGCAATACCATAAATCAGTAGTTTCACCTGTGGCTGGCCAAGATTCATAGTGTCCGCAAAAAACATATATTTTGTTCTGGGGTGAAATTCAATTGCCAATATAGCAATACCCTGAATCTGGTGTCCCAGCTGTTGCAGGCCAAGTTTCATAGTGTCCGCAAAAACATATATTTTGTTCTGTGGTGAAATTCAATTGCCAAAATAGCAATTCCATAAATCAGTGGTTTCAGCTGTGGCTGGCCAAGATTCATAGTGTCTGCAAAAATATATATTTTGTTGTGGGGTGAAATTCAATTGCCAAAGTAGCAATACCCTGGATCTGTTGTCCCTGCTGTTGCAGGCCAAGTTTCATAGTGTCCGCAAAAACATATATTTTGTTCTGGGGTGAAATTAAATTGCCAAAATAGCAATACCATAAATCAGTGGTTTCAGCTGTGGCTGGCCAAGATTCATAGTGTCCGCAAAAACATATATTTTGTTGTGGGGTGAAATTCAATTGCCAAAATAGCAGTACCATAAATCAGTGGTTTCAGCTGTGGCTGGCCAAGTTTCATAGTGTCGTGCAAATTATATATTTTGTTCTGGGGTGAAATTCAATTGCTAAAATTGCAATAACATAAATCAGCGGTTTCAGCTGTGGCTGGCCAAGTTTCATAGTGTCCGCAAAAACATATATTTTGTTGTGGGGTGAAATTCAATTGCCAAAATAGCAATACCCTGAATCTGGTGTCCCAGTTGTTGCAGGTCAAGTTTCATAGTGTCCGCAAAAACATATATTTTGTTCTGGGGTGAAATTCATTTGAAAAAATAGAAATACCATAAATCAGTGTTTTCAGCTGTGGCTTGCCAAGATTCATAGTGTCCGCAAAAACATATATTTTGTTTTGGGGTGAAATTCAATTGCCAAAATAGCAATACCCTTATTCTGGAGTAACAGCTGTTGCAGGCCAAGTTTTATAGTGTCCGCAAAAACATATATTTTGTTCTGGGGTGAAATTCAATTGCCAAAATAGCAATACCATAAATCAGTGGTTTCAGCTGTGGCGGGCCAAGATTCCTAGTGTCTTCAAAAACATATATTTTGTTCTGGAGTGAAATTCAATTGCCAAAATAGCAATACCATAAATCAGTGGTTTCAGCTGTGGCTAGCCAAGTTTCATAGTGTCCGCAAAAACATATATTTTGTTGTGGGGTGAAATTCAATTGCCAAAATAGCAGTACCATAAATCAGTGGTTTCAGCTGTGGCTGGCCAAGTTTCATAGTGTCCTGCAAATTATATATTTTGTTCTAGGGTGAAATTCAATTGCTAAAATTGCAATACCATAAATCAGCGGTTTAAGCTGTGGCTGGCCAAGTTTCATAGTGTCCGCAAAAACATATATTTTGTTGTGGGGTGAAATTCAGTTGCTAAAATAGCAATACCCTGAATCTGGTGTCCCAGCTGTTGCATGCCAAGTTTCATAGTGTCCGCAAAAACATATATTTTGTTCTGGGATGAAATTCAATTGCCAAAATAGCAATACCATAAATCAGTAGTTTCACCTGTGGCTGGCCAAGATTCATAGTGTCCGCAAAAACATATATTTTGTTCTGGGGTGAAATTCAATTGCCATTATAGCAATACCCTGAATCTGGTGTCCCAGCTGTTGCAGGCCAAGTTTCATAGTGTCCGCAAAAGCATATATTTTGTTGTGGGCTGAAATTCAATTGCCAATATAGCAATACCCTGAATCTGGAGTCCCAGCTGTTGCAGGCCAAGTTTCATAGTGTTCGCAAAAACATATATTTTGTTCTGGGTTGAAATTCAATTGCCAAAATAGCAATGCCATAAATCAGTGTTTTCAGCTGTGGCTGGCCAAGATTCATAGTGTCCGCAAAAACATATATTTTGTTCTGGGGTGAAATTCAATTGCCAAAATAGCAATACCCTGAATCTGGAGTAACAGCTGTTGCAGGCCAAGTTTCATAGTGTCCGCAAAAACATATATTTTGTTCTGGGGTGAAATTCAATTGCCAAACTAGCAAAACCATAAATCAGTGGTTTCAGCTATGGCTGGCCAAGATTCATAGTGTCCGCAAAAACATATATTTTGTTGTGGGGTGAAATTCAATTGCCAAACTAGCAATACCATAAATCAGTGGTTTCAGCTGTGGCTGGCCAAGATTCATAGTGTCCGCAAAAACATATATTTTGTTGTGGGGTGAAATTCAATTGCCAAAATAGCAATACCATAAATCAGTGGTTTCAGCTGTGGCCGGCCAAGATTCATAGAGTCTGCAAAAACATATATTTTGTTCTGGAGTGAAATTCAATTGCCAAAATAGCAATACCATAAATCAGTGGTTTCAGCTGTGGCTGGCCAAGTTTCATAGTGTCCTGCAAATTATATATTTTGTTCTGGGGTGAAATTCAATTGCTAAAATTGCAATACCATATATCAGCGGTTTCAGCTGTGGCTGGCCAAGTTTCATGATGTCCGGAAAAACATATATTTTGTTGTGGGGTGAAATTCAATTGCCAAAATAGCAATACCCTGAATCTGGTGTCCCAGCTGTTGCAGGCCAAGTTTCATAGTGTCCGCAAAAACATATATTTTGTTCTGGGGTGAAATTCAATTGCCAAAATAGCAATACCATAAGTCAGTGGTTTCAGCTGTGGCTGGCCAAGATTCATAGTGTCCGCAAAAACATATATTTTGTTGTGGGGTGAAATTCAATTGCCAAAATAGCAATACCCTGAATCTGGTGTCCCAGCTGTTGCAGGCCAAGTTTCATTGTGTCCGCAAAAACATATATTTTGTTCTGTGGTGAAATTCAATTGCCAAAATAGCAATACCATAAATCAGTGGTTTCAGCTGTGGCTGGCCAAGTTTCATAGTGTTTTGCAAATTATATATTTTGTTCTGGGGTAAAATTCAAATCCTAAAATAGCAATACCATAAATCAGCGGGTTCAGCTGTGGCTGGCCAAGTTTCATAGTGTCCGCAAAAACATATATTTTGTTGTGGGGTGAAATTCAATTGCCAAAATAGCAATACCCTGAATCTGGTGTCCCAGGTGTTGCATGCCAAGTTTCATAGTGTCCGCAAAAACATATATTTTGTTCTGGGGTGAAGTTCAATTGCCAAAATAACAATACCATAAATCATTAGTTTCACCTGAGGCTGGCCAAGATTCATAGTCTCCTCAAAAACATAAATTTTGTTGTGGGGTGAAATTCAACTTCCAACAAAGCAATACCCTTAATCTGGTGTCCCAGCTGTTGTAGGCCAAGTTTCATAGTGTCCGCAAAAACATATATTTTGTTCTGGGGTGAAATTCAATTGCCAAAATAGCAATTCCATAAATCAGTGGTTTCAGCTGTGGCTGGCCAAGATTCATAGTGTCTGCAAAAATATATATTTTGTTGTGGGGTGAAATTCAATTGCCAAAGTAGCAATACCCTGGATCTGTTGTCCCTGCTGTTGCAGGCCAAGTTTCATAGTGTCCGCAAAAACTTATATTTTGTTCTGGGGTGAAATTAAATTGCCAAAATAGCAATACCATAAATCAGTGGTTTCAGCTGTGGCTGGCCAAGATTCATAGTGTCCGCAAAAACATATATTTTGTTGTGGGGTGAAATTCAATTGCCAAAATAGCAGTACCATAAATCAGTGGTTTCAGCTGTGGCTGGCCAAGTTTCATAGTGTCGTCCAAATTATATATTTTGTTCTGGGGTGAAATTCAATTGCTAAAATTGCAATAACATAAATCAGCGGTTTCAGCTGTGGCTGGCCAAGTTTCATAGTGTCCGCAAAAACATATATTTTGTTGTGGGGTGAAATTCAATTGCCAAAATAGCAATACCCTGAATCTGTTGTCCCAGTTGTTGCAGGCCAAGTTTCATAGTGTCCGCAAAAACATATATTTTGTTGTGGGGTGAAATTCATTTGAAAAATAGAAATACCATAAATCAGTGTTTTCAGCTGTGGCTTGCCAATATTCATAGTGTCCGCAAAAACATATATTTTGTTTTGGGGTGAAATTCAATTGCCAAAATAGCAATACCCTGAATCTGGAGTAACAGCTGTTGCAGGCCAAGTTTCATAGTGTCCGCAAAAACATATATTTTGTTCTGGGGTGAAATTCAATTGTTAAAATAGCAATACCATAAATCAGTGGTTTCAGCTGTGGCGGGCCAAGATTCCTAGTGTCTTCAAAAACATATATTTTGTTCTGGAGTGAAATTCAATTGCCAAAATAGCAATACCATAAATCAGTGGTTTCAGCTGTGGCTGGCCAAGTTTCATAGTGTCCTGCAAATTATATATTTTGTTCTAGGGTGAAATTCAATTGCTAAAATTGCAATACCATAAATCAGCGGTTTCAGCTGTGGCTGGCCAAGTTTCATAGTGTCCGCAAAAACATATATTTTGTTGTGGGGTGAAATTCAATTGCCAAAATAGCAGTACCATAAATCAGTGGTTTCAGCTGTGGCTGGCCAAGTTTCATAGTGTCCGCAAAAACATATATTTTGTTGTGGGGTGAAATTCAATTGCCAAAATAGCAATACCCTGAATCTGGTGTCCCAGTTGTTGCAGGCCAAGTTTCATAGTGTCCGCAAAAACATATATTTTGTTCTGGGGTGAAATTCATTTGAAAAATAGAAATACCATAAATCAGTGTTTTCAGCTGTAGCTTGCCAAGATTCATAGTGTCCGCAAAAACATATATTTTGTTGTTGGGTGAAACTCAATTGCCAAAATAGCAATACCCTGAATCTGGAGTAACAGCTGATGCAGGCCAAGTTTCATAGTGTCCGCAAAAACATATATTTTGTTCTGGGGTGAAATTCAATTGCCAAAATAGCAATACCATAAATCAGTGGTTTCAGCTGTGGCGGGCGAAGATTCCTAGTGTCTGCAAAAACATATATCTTGTTCTGGAGTGAAATTCAATTGCCAAAATAGCAATACCATAAATCAGTGGTTTCAGCTGTGGCTGGCCAAGTTTCATAGTGTTCTGCAAATTATATATTTTGTTCTAGGGTGAAATTCAATTGCTAAAATTGCAATACCATAAATCAGCGGTTTAAGCTGTGGCTGGCCAAGTTTCATAGTGTCCGCAAAAACATATATTTTGTTGTGGGGTGAAATTCAATTGCCAAAATAGTAATACCCTGAATCTGGTGTCCCAGCTGTTGCAGGTCAAGTTTCATAGTGTCCGCAAAAACATATATTTTGTTCTGTGGTGAAATTCAATTGCCAAAATAGCAATACCATAAATCAGTGGTTTCAGCTGTGGCTGGCCAAGATTCATAGTGTCCGCAAAAACATATATTTTGTTATGGGGTGAAATTCAATTGCTAAAATAGCAATACCATGAATCTAGTGTCCCAGCTGTTGCATGCCAAGTTTCATAGTGTCCGCAAAAACATATATTTTGTTCTGGGATGAAATTCAATTGCCAAAATAGCAATACCATAAATCAGTGGTTTCACCTGTGGCTGGCCAAGATTCATAGTGTCCTGCAAAACATATATTTTGTTCTGGGGTGAAATTCAATTGCTAATATAGCAATACCCTGAATCTGGTGTCCCAGCTGTTGCAGGCCAAGTTTCATAGTGTCCGCAAAAACATATATTTTGTTGTGGGGTGAAATTCAATTGCCAAAATAGCAATACCCTGAATCTGGTGTCTCAGCTGTGGCTGGCCAAGATTCATAGTGTCCGCAAAAACATATATTTTGTTCTGGGGTGAAATTCAATTGCCAAAATAGCAATACCATAAATCAGTGGTTTCAGCTGTGGCTGGCCAAGATTCATAGTGTCCGCAAAAACATATATTTTGTTCTGGGGTGAAATTCAATTGCCAAAATAGCAATACCCTGAATCTGGTGGTCTCAGCTGTTGCAGGCCAAGTTTCATAGTGTCCGCAAAAACATATATTTTGTTCTGGGGTGAAATTCAATTGCCAAAATAGCAATACCATAAATCAGTAGTTTCAGCTGTGGCTGGCCAAGTATTCATAGTGTCCGCAAAACTATATATTTTGTTCTGGGGTGAAATTCAATTGCCAAAATAGCAATACCATAAATCAGCGGTTTCAGCTGTGGCTGGCCAAGTTTCATAGTGTCCGCAAAAACATATATTTTGTTGTGGGGTGAAATTCAATTGCCAAAATAGCAATACCCTGAATCTGGTGTCCCAGCTGTTGCAGGCCAAGTTTCATAGTGTCCGCAAAAACATATATTTTGTTCTGGGGTGAAATTCAATTGCCAAAATAGCAATACCATAAATCAGTGGTTTCAGCTGTGGCTGGCCAAGATTCATAGTGTCCGTAAAAACATATATTTTGTTCTGGGGTGAAATTCAATTGCCAAAATAGCAATACCCTGAATCTGGTGTCCCAGCTGTTGCAGGCCAAGTTTCATAGTGTCCGCAAAAACATATATTTTGTTCTGGGGTGAAATTCAATTGCCAAAATAGCAAATACCATAAATCAGTGGTTTCAGCTGTGGCTGGCCAAGATTCATAGTGTCCGTCAAAACATATATTTTGTTCTGGGGTGAAATTCAATTGCCAAAATAGCAATACCATAAATCAGTGAGTTTCAGCTGTGGCTGGCCAAGTTTCATAGTGTCCGCAAAAACATATATTTTGTTCTGGGGTGAAATTCAATTGCCAAAATAGCAATACCATAAATCAGTGGTTTCAGCTGTGGCAGGCCAAGTTTCATAGTGTCCTGCAAATCATATATTTTGTTCTGGGGTGAAATTCAATTGCTAAAATAGCAATACCATAAATCAGTGGTTTCAGCTGTAGCTGGCCAAGTTTCATAGTGTCCGCAAAACATATATTTTGTTGTGGGGTGAAATTCAATTGCCAAAATAGCAATACCATAAATCAGTGGTTTCAGCTGTGGCTGGCCAAGTTTCATAGTGTCCGCAAAAACATATATTTTGTTCTGGGGTGAAATTCAATTGCCAAAATAGCAATACCCTAAATCTGGTGTTCCAGCTGTGGCAGGCCAAGATTCATAGTGTCCGCAAAAACATATATTTTGTTCTGGGGTGAAATTCAATTGCCAAAATAGCAATACCATAAATCAGTGGTTTCAGCTGTGGCTGGCCAAGATTCATAGTGTCCTGCAAAACATATATTTTGTTCTGGGGTGAAATTCAATTGCCAAAATAGCAATACCCTGAATCTGAGTGTTTCAGCTGTTGCAGGCCAAGTTTCATAGTGTCCGCAAAAACATATATTTTGTTGTGGGGTGAAATTCAATTGCCAAAATAGCAATACCCTGAATCTGGTGGTCCCAGCTGTTGCATGGCCAAGTTTCATAGTGTCCGCAAAAACATATATTTTGTTCTGGGGTGAAATTCAATTGCCAAAATAGCAATACCATAAATCAGTGGTTTCAGCTGTGGCTGGCCAAGATTCATAGTGTCCGCAAAAACATATATTTTGTTGTGGGGTGAAATTCAATTGCCAAAATAGCAATACCCTGAATCTGGTGTCCCAGCTGTTGCAGGCCAAGTTTCATAGTGTCCGCAAAAACATATATTTTGTTCTGGGGTGAAATTCAATTGCCAAAATAGCAATACCATAAATCAGTGGTTTCAGCTGTGGCTGGCCAAGATTCATAGTGTCCGCAAAAACATATATTTTGTTGTGGGGTGAAATTCAATTGCCAAAATAGCAATACCCTGAATCTGGTGTCCCAGCTGTTGCAGGCCAAGTTTCATAGTGTCCGTAAAAACATATATTTTGTTGTGGGGTGAAATTCAATTGCCAAAATAGCAATACCATAAATCAGTGGTTTCAGCTGTGGCTGGCCAAGATTCATAGTGTCCGCAAAAACATATATTTTGTTGCTGGGGTGAAATTCAATTGCCAAAATAGCAATACCATAAATCAGTGGTTTCAGCTGTGGCTGGCCAAGTTTCATAGTGTCCTGCAAAACATATATTTTGTTCTGGGGTGAAATTCAATTGCCAAAATAGCAATACCATAAATCAGCGGTTTCAGCTGTGGCTGGCCAAGTTTCATAGTGTCCGCAAAACATATATTTTGTTGTGGGGTGAAATTCAATTGCCAAAATAGCAATACCCTGAATCTAGTGGTCCCAGCTGTTGCTGGCCAAGTTTCATAGTGTCTGCAAAAACATATATTTTGTTCTGGGGTGAAATTCAATTGCCAAAATAGCAATACCATAAATCAGTGGTTTCAGCTGTGGCTGGCCAAGATTCATAGTGTCCGCAAAAACATATATTTTGTTGTGGGGTGAAATTCAATTGCCAAAATAGCAATACCCTGAATCTGGTGTCCCAGCTGTTGCAGGCCAAGTTTCATAGTGTCCGCAAAAACATATATTTTGTTCTGGGGTGAAATTCAATTGCCAAAATAGAAATACCATAAATCAGTGGTTTCAGCTGTGGCTGGCCAAGATTCATAGTGTCCGCAAAAACATATATTTTGTTGTGGGGTGAAATTCAATTGCCAAAATAGCAATACCCTGAATCTGGAGTACCAGCTGTTGCAGGCCAAGTTTCATAGTGTCCGCAAAAACATATATTTTGTTCTGGGTGAAATTCAATTGCCAAAATAGCAATACCATAAATCAGTGGTTTCAGCTGTGGCGGGCCAAGATTCCTAGTGTCTGCAAAAACATATATTTTGTTCTGGAGTGAAATTCAATTGCCAAAATAGCAATACCATAAATCAGTGGTTTCAGCTGTGGCTGGCCAAGTTTCATAGTGTCCGCAAAAACATATATTTTGTTCTAGGGGTGAAATTCAATTGCTAAAATAGCAATACCATAAATCAGTGGTTTCAGCTGTGGCTGGCCAAGTTTCATAGTGTCCTGCAAAACATATATTTTGTTGTGGGGTGAAATTCAATTGCCAAAATAGCAATACCTATGAATCAGTGGTTTCCAGCTGTTGCAGGCCAAGTTTCATAGTGTCTGCAAAACATATATTTTGTTCTGGGGTGAAATTCAATTGCTAAAATAGCAATACCATAAATCAGTGGTTTCAGCTGTGGCTGGCCAAGATTCATAGTGTCCGCAAAAACATATATTTTGTTGTGGGGTGAAATTCAATTGCCAAAATAGCAATACCCATGAATCTGGTGTCCCAGCTGTTGCATGCCAAGTTTCATAGTGTCCGCAAAAACATATATTTTGTTCTGGGGTGAAATTCAATTGCCAAAATAGCAATACCATAAATCAGTAGTTTCACCTGTGGCTGGCCAAGATTCATAGTGTCCTGCAAAACATATATTTTGTTCTGGGGTGAAATTCAATTGCCAACAATAGCAATACCCTAAATCTGGTGGTCCCAGCTGTTGCAGGCCAAGTTTCATAGTGTCCGCAAAAACATATATTTTGTTGTGGGGTGAAATTCAATTGCCAAAATAGCAATACCCTGAATCAGTGGTTTCCAGCTGTGGCTGGCCAAGATTCATAGTGTCTGCAAAAACATATATTTTGTTCTGGGGTGAAATTCAATTGCCAAAATAGCAATACCATAAATCAGTGGTTTCAGCTGTGGCTGGCCAAGATTCATAGTGTCCGTAAAACATATATTTTGTTGTGGGGTGAAATTCAATTGCCAAAATAGCAATACCCTGAATCTGGTGGTCCCAGCTGTTGCAGGCCAAGTTTCATAGTGTCCGCAAAAACATATATTTTGTTCTGGGGTGAAATTCAATTGCCAAAATAGCAATACCATAAATCAGTGGTTTCAGCTGTGGCTGGCCAAGATTCATAGTGTCTGCAAAAACATATATTTTGTTCTGGGGTGAAATTCAATTGCCAAAATAGCAATACCATAAATCAGTGGTTTCCAGCTGTGGCGGGCCAAGTTTCATAGTGTCTGCAAAAACATATATTTTGTTCTGGGGTGAAATTCAATTGCCAAAATAGCAATACCATAAATCAGTGGTTTCAGCTGTGGCTGGCCAAGTTTCATAGTGTCCGCAAAAACATATATTTTGTTGTGGGGTGAAATTCAATTGCCAAAATAGCAATACCATAAATCAGTGGTTTCCAGCTGTGGCTGGCCAAGTTTCATAGTGTCTGTAAAATCATATATTTTGTTCTGGGGTGAAATTCAATTGCCAAAATTGCAATACCATAAATCAGCGGTTTCAGCTGTGGCTGGCCAAGTTTCATAGTGTCCGCAAAAACATATATTTTGTTGTGGGGTGAAATTCAATTGCCAAAATAGCAATACCCTGAATCTGGTGTCCCAGCTGTTGCAGGCCAAGTTTCATAGTGTCTGCAAAAACATATATTTTGTTCTGGGGTGAAATTCAATTGCCAAAATAGCAATACCATAAATCAAGTGGTTTCAGCTGTGGCTGGCCAAGATTCATAGTGTCCGCAAAAACATATATTTTGTTGTGGGTGAAATTCAATTGCCAAAATAGCAATACCCTGAATCTGAGTAACAGCTGTTGCAGGCCAAGTTTCATAGTGTCCGCAAAAACATATATTTTGTTCTGGGGTGAAATTCAATTGCCAAAATAGCAATACCATAAATCAGTGGTTTCAGCTGTGGCTGGCCAAGATTCATAGTGTCCGCAAAAACATATATTTTGTTCTGGGGTGAAATTCAATTGCCAAAATAGCAATACCCTGAATCTGGTGTAACAGCTGTTGCAGGCCAAGTTTCATAGTGTCCGCAAAAGCATATATTTTGTTCTGGGCTGAAATTCAATTGCCAAAATAGCAATACCATAAATCAGTGAGTTCCAGCTGTGGCTGGCCAAGATTCATAGTGTCCGCAAAAACATATATTTTGTTGCTGGGGTGAAATTCAATTGCCAAAATAGCAATACCATAAATCAGTGGTTTCAGCTGTGGCTGGCCAAGATTCATAGTGTCTGCAAAATCATATATTTTGTTCTGGGGTGAAATTCAATTGCCAAAATTGCAATACCATAAATCAGCGGTTTCAGCTGTGGCTGGCCAAGTTTCATAGTGTCCGCAAAAACATATATTTTGTTGTGGGGTGAAATTCAATTGCCAAAATAGCAATACCCTTAATCTGGTGTCCCAGCTGTTGCAGGCCAAGTTTCATAGTGTCCGCAAAAACATATATTTTGTTCTGGGGTGAAATTCACTTGGCAAAATAGCAATACCATAAATCAGTGGTTTCAGCTGTGGCTGGCCAAGATTCATAGTGGTCCGCAAAAACATATATTTTGTTGTGGGGTGAAATTCAATTGCCAAAATAGCAATACCCTGAATCTGGAGTCCCAGCTGTTGCATGCCAAGCTTCATAGTGTCTGCAAAAGCATATATTTTGTTCTGGGATTAAATTCAATTGCCAAAATAGCAATACCCTGAATCAGTGAGTCCCAGCTGTTGCAGGCCAAGTTTCCTAGTGTCCGCAAAAACATATATTTTGTTCTGGGGTGAAATTCAATTGCCAAAATAGCAATACCATAAGTCAGTGGTTTCAGCTGTGGCGGGCCAAGATTCATAGTGTCTGCAAAAACATATATTTTGTTCTGGAGTGAAATTCAATTGCCAAAATAGCAATACCATAAATCATCGGTTTCAGCTGGGGCTGGCCAAATTTCAAAGTGTCCACAAAAACATATATTTTGTTGTGGGGTGAAATTCAAGTGCCAAAATAGCAATACCCTTAATCTGGTGTCAAAGCTGTTGCAGGCCACGTTTCATAGTGTCCGCAAAAACATTTATTTTGTTCTGGGGTGAAATTCAATTGCCAAAGTAGCAATACCATAAATCAGTGGTTTCAGCTGTGGCTGGCCAAGATTCATAGTGTCCGCAGAAACATATATTTTGTTGTGGGGTGAAATTCAATTGCCAAAATAGCAATACCCTGAATCTGATATCCCAGTTGTTGCAGGCCAAGTTTCATAGTGTCCGCAAAAACATATATTTTTGTTCTGGGGTGAAATTCATTTGAAAAAATAGAAATACCATAAATCAGTGTTTTCAGCTGTGGCTTGCCAAGATTCATAGTGTCCTCAAAAACATATATTTTGTTGTGGGGTGAAATTCAATTGCCAAAATAGCAATACCCTGAATCTGGAGTAACAGCTGTTGCAGGCCAAGTTTCATAGTGTCCGCAAAAACATATATTTTGTTCTGGGGTGAAATTCAATTGCCAAAATAGCAATACCATAAATCAGTGGTTTCAGCTGTGGCGGGCCAAGATTCCTAGTGTCTGCAAAAACATATATTTTGTTCTGGAGTGAAATTCAATTGCCAAAATAGCAATACCATAAATCAGTGGTTTCAGCTGTGGCTGGCCAAGTTTCATAGTGTCCTGCAAATTATATATTTTGTTCTGGGGTAAAATTCAAATGCTAAAATAGCAATACCATAAATCAGCGGGTTCAGCTGTGGCTGGCCAAGTTTCATAGTGTCCGCAAAAACATATATTTTGTTGTGGGGTGAAATTCAATTGCCAAAGTAGCAATACCCTGGATCTGTTTTCCCTGCTGTTGCAGGCCAAGTTTCATAGTGTCCGCAAAAACATATATTTTGTTCTGGGGTGAAATTAAATTGCCAAAATAGCAATACCCTGAATCTGGAGTCCCAGCTGTGGCTGGCCAAGTTACATAGGGTCCGCAAAAACATATATTTTGTTCTGGGGTGAAATTAAATTGCCAAAATAGCAATACCATAAATCAGTGGTTTCAGCTGTGGCTGGCCAAGTTTCATAGTGTCCGCAAAAACATATATTTTGTTGTGGGGTGAAATTCAATTGCCAAAATAACAGTACCATAAATCAGTGGTTTCAGCTGTGGCTGGCCAAGTTTCATAGTGTCGTGCAAATTATATATTTTGTTCTGGGGTGAAATTCAATTGCTAAAATTGCAATAACATAAATCAGTGGTTTCAGCTGTGGCTGGCCAAGTTTCATAGTGTCGCAAAAAAAATATTTTGTTCTGGGGTGAAATTCAATTGCCAAAATAGCAATACCCTGAATCTGATGTCCCAGTTGTTGCAGGCCAAGTTTCATAGTGTCCGCAAAAACATATATTTTTGTTCTGGGGTGAAATTCATTTGAAAAAATAGAAATACCATAAATCAGTGTTTTCAGCTGTGGCTTGCCAAGATTCATAGTGTCCGCAAAAACATATATTTTGTTGTGGGGTGAAATTCAATTGCCAAAATAGCAATACCCTGAATCTGGAGTAACAGCTGTTGCAGGCCAAGTTTCATAGTGTCCGCAAAAACATATATTTTGTTGTGGGGTGAAATTGAATTGCCAAAATAGCAATACCCTGAATCTGGTGTCCCAGCTGTTGCATGCCAAGTTTCATAGTGTCCGCAAAAACATATATTTTGTTCTGGGGTGAAATTCAATTGCCAAATTAACAATACCATAAATCATTAGTTTCACCTGAGGCTGGCCAAGATTCATAGTCTCCTCAAAAACATAAATTTTGTTGTGGGGTGAAATTCAATTTCCAAAAAAGCAATACCCTGAATCTGGTGTCCCAGCTGTTGCAGGCCAAGTTTCATAGTGTCCGCAAAAACATATATTTTGTTCTGTGGTGAAATTCAATTGCCAAAATAGCAATTCCATAAATCAGTGGTTTCAGCTGTGTCTGGCCAAGATTCATAGTGTCTGCAAAAATATATATTTTGTTGTGGGGTGAAATTCAATTGCCAAAGTAGCAATACCCTGGATCTGTTGTCCCTGCTGTTGCAGGCCAAGTTTCATAGTGTCCGCAAAAACATATATTTTGTTCTGAGGTGAAATTAAATTGCCAAAATAGCAATACCATAAATCAGTGGTTTCAGCTGTGGCTGGACAAGATTCATAGTGTCCGCAAAAACATATATTTTGTTGTGGGGTGAAATTCAATTGCCAAAATAGCAGTACCATAAATCAGTGGTTTCAGCTGTGGCTGGCCAAGTTTCATAGTGTCGTGCAAATTATATATTTTGTTCTGGGGTGAAATTCAATTGCTAAAATTGCAATAACATAAATCAGCGGTTTCAGCTGTGGCTGGCCAAGTTTCATAGTGTCCGCAAAAACAAATATTTTGTTGTGGGGTGAAATTCAATTGCCAAAATAGCAATACCCTGAATCTGGTGTCCCAGTTGTTGCAGGCCAAGTTTCATAGTGTCTGCAAAAACATATATTTTGTTCTGGGGTGAAATTCATTTGAAAAAATAGAAATACCATAAATCAGTGTTTTCAGCTGTGGCTTGCCAAGATTCATAGTGTCCGCAAAAACATATATTTTGTTGTGGGTTGAAATTCAATTGTCAAAATAGCAATACCCTGAATCTGGTGTCCCAGTTGTTGCAGGCCAAGTTTCATAGTGTCCGCAAAAACATATATTTTGTTCTGGGGTGAAATTCATTTGAAAAAATAGAAATACCATAAATCAGTGTTTTCAGCTGTAGCTTGCCAAGATTCATAGTGTCCGCAAAAACATATATTTTGTTGTTGGGTGAAATTCAATTGCCAAAATAGCAATACCCTGAATCTGGAGTAACAGATGATGCAGGCCAAGATTCATAGTGTCCGCAAAAACATATATTTTGTTCTGGGGTGAAATTCAATTGCCAAAATAGCAATACCATAAATCAGTGGTTTCAGCTGTGGCGGGCCAAGATTCCTAGTGTCTGCAAAAACATATATCTTGTTCTGGAGTGAAATTCAATTGCCAAAATAGCAATACCATAAATCAGTGGTTTCAGCTGTGGCTGGCCAAGTTTCATAGTGTTCTGCAAATTATATATTTTGTTCTAGGGTGAAATTCAATTGCTAAAA